>CM039133.1:43829656-44072903 GCA_022036555.1 Microstegium vimineum
TTCTCAGGTCTCCACAACCGCCAGAGCTCAGCAGACTCAGTCTTCAGCTGAGGCAGTTGAGGCCACTCAGGCTCCAGACACAGCTCCCGAGGTAGTAGAGACAGCAGAGTCAGCTCAGCAGACTCCTCCGCTCAGACGCTCTACTCGTACCCGCGTCAAGGTAGCTCCTCGTCCTGAGGGCCCTCACCGGGGTGCCAGAGTCCCCGGAGCAGCTCCAGCTCCACCGCCGTCCATGGTCGGGCCCCCATTGATGCTCGTCCATGTTGACCTCAGCTTGGCCACTACACAACATGTGTTTGAGCTCCGGTTTGTGGATATCGATGAGTGGTGTCCAGTCCAGCGTCACCCAGAGGCTTCTCTAGGTTGGTGGCACCCTCGTCACTAGGACTTTTATGACGCAGCTATCACGATGAGGATCAGGCTGCGACCCCACCGCGTGTGCCCTCTTGAGCACATCCTGCAGACCGGTGGAGAGGTGATTCGACCTCTAGTCACGTACCTTCCTGGGCTGGCAGACCTCCTAGGCCGCTCGGGGACTTACGTTGAGTACTGGGTCCGGGAGGCCATGCCTTCTTCCAGTACACGTTCAGATGCGAGCGCCACCGGACCTACTTGACAAACTTCCGGGCTCGTTTTCACCTGACAGAGTTCCCGTTGAGGCTACACGAGCAGTGTTTTGGGACAGTTGACCCTCCCCGCAGAGCAATTGGAGGTACTACACCAGACTCAGACTTGGTCGCTCCCTGCTTTCGTCCTCCGTTTGGTCCCGATAGCAGTCGGACTCCTGCTGAGTTGCACCCTAACGTTCGTCTCGCTAACAACGTGATGAGGCGCACTCTTCTACCTCGCACTGGGTACTGTGACGCGCTCATGAACCTCCAGCAGTACCTCCTGGTAGCTCTAGCTACACAGACACCGTTTGACATCGCCGATTTCATACTGTGTGAGATGGAGGATACTATAGCAGATGGGATGGTTTCCAGGAGACAGCTTCCCTACGGGCACTGGATCTGTTCTTTGTTGGCTATGTCCCTGTGAGTCTCAGTGCTAGGGATTGCTAGTGAGCTTGAGCACTCCTCTTCAGAGTTTCATATCTACAAGATGAGTGCAGTGGTTGATGGTCGTCGTGGCAACCGTGCTTTACGGGTGATCCGTCAGGGAGTCCCGGCCCAAGAGGCGGCCGAGATTGACACTCAGGATGAGGACATGCATGCAGTTGCACAGGCCAAGCTAGAGGCACTTCACCGACAGGAGAGTCTAGGTCAGGGCACTGAGCCGATTCCCTCTGACAACGACGACGATGACTATCGTCCGCTACCTCACCGTGTTCCAGCAGCTCATGACGCAGAGGTTGGCCCCTCCAGTACAGCTCCTCCTCCCGTTCAGACGGACCTTGCTCTACTTCGTGTTCTGTACAGGCTTGATGCGTCTCAGAACCATATGGTGGCCATGATGAACCAGGTTCAGGCCCGGCAGGACCAGTTCCAGGAGCAACTGCTAGCGAGTCAGGCGATGACTTTTCAGTTCATGGGATATCTCTTACAACACACTGGCGCTCCACCTCCTCCGTTCCTTCAGAGGCCTCCGCAGTTTCAGTTGGCTCCGCCTCAGTCGAGTACAGCTCAGCCGCCACTTGGACAGCCTTCAGAGCTTTTACCTCAGCAGCCGCCGTTTGGCATGCCTTACTTTGTTCAGCCCCCGGCGCAGTCCTCCTCGTACTTCACAGCGCCGGTAGCTGCTACTTCGCCCTACGTGTGCGGGCTAGCTGCTCCAGTGCCAACTCGGCCAGTGACTCCCACTCCAGCTACACAGTCCTCAGTTGGACCTCAGAGTGTCAGTCCTTCAGGCCAGTTTCACTGTCCGATCCGGCAGATTAGTCAGTGGTTTGACACCATGGGGCAGACGACACAATTTTCACCGATCACTACGGGGTTTACCCCTTACTCAGTGTCTGCAGGCTAGGATAGTTCCGCTCCAGCGTTCTCTGCTAGCTACATTGCCCTCACCGGCCTTGCTAGTCCTACCGACTACCAGTCATCTCCGCCAGAGCCCGTTCCACAGACTGGAGGTACCTTTCCCTCCTCAGTGGCTTTGTCCGAGCTAGCTCCTCAGGACCCACCTGCTCCAGCTACTACTTCTCCAGAGGTCCAACCCGACGTGACTCCAGTGGCTGGTGAGCCCCAGGGACAGGCCATTCAGACCTCAGTGTCAGAGGCACCAGCTACAACTCCTGCTCCCGAGTCAGAGGTTGCTCCTTCCGTGCCCGCTCTAGCTTCGGACTTGCTTGCTTCAGAGGCCCAGGCACAGACAGAGTCAGTGGTCCCGGAGACAGAGCCGTCTGATGCACCAGCAGAGTCAGTGGTCGACGCTACAACTTCTACTTCTGTGGCCACTGCTCCAGCGACTGCTCCAGAGATTGCTCCAGAGACAGCTTCAGACATAGCCGGTTCGGGTGACAACGACTGTAGTCCTGACCACAAGCAGTTCACCCTGCACGCTCGTGACCTGGCTACTCCTCCTGTGCCTGACGCTTAGTTTTTGGTGCTTTGTCGCCAAAGGGGAGAGAGTGCGAGTATGCTAGTGATAGGGGGAGTTGAGAGTGAGACTTGGTTCTTTTGATGTGCTTACTTCTCTCGTACTCATGCATCATGTTTACCCTATCGCGTACATTTGCTTTTGTGTGATGGTACACCTGCTTGTGACATTGTGGTTCTCTCTTATATATTATGTCACATGCTTTTGGCCCTTGATATGCTTCCGTGCTTTACTTTGATATATACCTGTGTTAAGCATATCTCTTGTACTTGCTCTTAATTCATATCCTCAGTACATGTTGTGGCTTGGATTATTTAAGCATGTATTATTCATTCATATTTACTAACCCATGCTTAGATAAGCCAAGTCACTTGAAAACCCAAAATAAATCTCTCTTTTCATACTCTATGGCGTATTGTCGTCAATCACCAAAAAGGGGGAGATTGAAAGCATCTAGGCCCCTAGAATTTCGGTGATTAACGACAATGCAAGATTACTATGACTAACGTGTGTTTTGCAGAGACAATAAGAAAGTTAGGTCATGGTAATGGATGGTTGATTGGACTATCATGGTATATGTGCCCTCTATTGGAATCGTTTCGGTTTTCAAAGGATTGGCGACAAGGTTGAAGATTAGATTAGGTCTAAGTGTCATTGGAGTTGAGAGACACTTAGAGTAGTTTAGCGCCTTTATTTTTTCCTTTGGCCGTACTATTAAGAGGGGTTCTATCTAGTAGCTTGACCTAGGAGAGGCTATGTGTTTAGGTGTGATGCACACTTGTCAAACTAGCACTAGGAAGCTTTAGAAAAAGTCCTTGAACCATATAGAGCAACTTCCATGTTGGAAGTGTGTTGTTTCAGCTCAGAAAAGAGCTCCGGACGCTGTTTGCACCTAGGGTCCGGACCATTGGATATGCGTCTGTATCCCTAGGGTTAGCTCTGTCTTGCCAGAGCGTCCGGACGCTATGAATAGTGCAGGGTCCGGACCATTGGTTGCATCCGGACCCTACGCAGAGAGGTCTAGTAAGCGCAGTTTGATCCGGACGTTGTCCGGTGTGTTGAGTCCGGACCATTGGTTGCGTTCGGACCCAACACAGAGAGTTCCAGAGAGGGTTTTCTGATCCGAACGCAGTCTGGTTGGTTGAGTCCGGACTAAAGAGAGCGTCCGGATACTCTGTGCTGCAGTGCTGAGAATAGTGAGCTGAGGGGGTCCGGACGCATGTGCTATGGTCCGGATCCCCCACTGTTGTGTGCATCCGGAGTGACGCAGAGAGGCCTGTTTTGCCTCTAACGGCTAGGGGTTTGCTTGGGGGGTATTTATACCTCCCCATCAGCCCCAAGTCATCTCTCTTGCCCATTCCAATTGCTGAGATTGCCTTGTGAGAGAGCAAGAAGTGCAAGAGCCCTAGTGAGAGTGTGAATTTCCATTCCATGTGTTGATTCTCACTAGTTTCTTAGAGTTAGCAAGTGTGTATTCATTCAATCACTAGACTAGTCTTGGTCAAGTGAGAGTTAGTGCTTGTTACTTTTGGTGATCGACATCACGTAGACGATTTCGTGGAGGTTTGCTTGGTGATCATCTAGTGGTGTTCCTTGTGGATGACCCAAGTTCGATTGTGATTGGTTGTGGGCGATTCACCGAGCCGGAGTGGCAAAGAATCAACCCATAGAGAGCACTTAGTCCTTGCGCGGACTAAGGGGGAGCGATACCCTTGCGCGGGTGCTCCAACGAGGACTAGGGGGGAGTGTCGACTCCTCGATACCTCGGCAAAACGTTGTCGTGTCAATTTCCTTTGCCCCTACTCCTTACTTATTGCATTTACTCTTAAGCACTACTTTCCGCATTATATTCTTGTTGCTTGAGTAGAATTGCATAGGGCTTTACCGCTTTCATTGCCTTGTCTTGCTTGTTTAGCTAGGACACACTTGGGAAAGAACTAGGGGGTTAATTGGCTCTTGATAGGTTTTAATTATTGCTTAGAAATTTAAAAGAGCCCAATTCACCCCCCCCCCCCCATCTTGGGCATTTTGATCCATTCAAATCTCAACAACTTAAAAGTTATTGATGATTTATATTCCCAATGTTTGACTCAAAGCTTGTCCAAAACGTCATCTAATTATGATACGGAGGGAGTATAGTTAAATTGTTTCGATGAAAGATTGTGACCCCTTCCAAACTATTCCTACTGTGTAGGACGGTGGTGTGTGATGGTCGTATCTTCTTATTTGCTACCTTGTTGATCTTATTTGTTGAAACTTTTGTGAAGATTTTGAAACTCATATTTAGTGATACATTCTTATGTTTTTGGCGGGGATGTTATAACCACAAAGTTGAGACTAAAAGAGATAGATTTCCTTCATAGAAATCCTGAAATATATCAAAATCGAATTTAATTACATCCCAAAACTCACGGACCAGGTTCTTTGTAATGTTCCATTTGGAAAATGGTTTCTTTAGTCCCATTTTCAGTGAACATTACTGGTGGGGGTGCAAATGGTGGGGGCGAGGACAAGGATGACGGAGCTCGCTGGTGCCCTCGGGTTATGGGAGGGTGGGGTCGTTGGTCAACCTGGGCATTCGGTTCTCGGTTCGGTTTCGGTCTAGTTCTTTGGTTTTTAAAGAAATTCAGTTCCCAGAAAATAGAAACCGATCGATTCCCAAAAATTCTCGGAACAGATCATTTCGGTTCTCGGTTATTTCGGTTCGGTTTCGGTTCTAACCGAACTAACCGAAGTTTTCAGAAAAGGTGAAAGCCCAAGTTTGGTTTTGGTTAATTGATGAAACCTATGGACTAACCCTAGTGCTAAGCATGTGATCTAGCTAGGGTGATCCACCTTGACATATGGAGCTATATGGATGATCATGATGGATCAAGTGCTCCATGGACAAAGAAAAGAAGAAAGAGAAAAGCAAAAATGGACTCAAGACAAAGGTATATGATATTGTCATTTTTGGTTTAGTGATCAAGACACTATAGAGAGTGTGATCACCTTTAAGATAGATAGTCGTACTATCAAGAAGGGAAAGACGTGTTGGTTACGGTTATCAAGTGCTACTAGGTGTTGTCATTCTTGCATATGCATTAATCAACCTAGTAACATAGCCTTGCTTAAAAGATATAAAACATATGCTAAACATCTGCTCTAAGGAAGTACCATGAGTGTTTGGCACGCTGGCTCAAGGCGACTGACGGGAAAACCCTAGCTCAGGCACCTTCAGTCTTCGCAACGGACGCAGAGGAGCGTCTGTCGACCAAGCGATGGACGCGTCTATCGGGTTTGGGAGCTCTCTGGAAGCTCTCTGCTTGCACGACGGACGTTGTCATGCTCTCTGCTCGCGCGACGGACCCTGGCAGCAAACGCTGAAGGAAAATGCGACGGACGCTGGGCTGGACTCCGAGCAGCGTCCGACGGACTCAGAACTCACTGGCACGAAGCCGTCGGAAGCTCCCGAGCGTCTGACAGCAAGGCGACGGACGCGTCCGACGAAGAAAGACCATTTTTGGAGCTCTCTGGAAGCGCGACGGACGCTACAACGGAGCGTGCGACGCAAACTTAAAGAGCGTTCGTCGCCCTCGACACATGCAATAACGGTTAGTTTTTGAGAGGGGTCTATTTAAGGCCCATGGCCGGTTTGAGCTCACCAACTCACTTGATTCTATTCTTGCATACTCTTGTGAGCTCTTGAGCACCTCTCCCACTCATCTCTTTGATCCTTTGCTCAATCCAAAAGAGATAGAGTGCATCCAAATGTATTGCTTAGTGATTTGCATCTAGTAGCACTTGGTGTTCATCATCACCGCGTTGATCTTGTTATTCTTGGCGTTTGCCAACACCTAGACGGCTTGGGCGGTAGAGAAGCTTCGGCACAAGTTGGTGATTGTTTGTGGCCGGCATCATCGATTGTGAGAGGGCTTGTACCCACCTCGGCGGAGCATCAAAGGGTAACTCTAGTAAATTGCTCGTGTCATTGAGTTACTCTCATTTGGGTGGATTCTTGTGGCGCTCAAGTTGTGAGCTCGGCTTGTCATTGCCTATTAGCCACTGAATCACCACTTGAGTAGTCAACACAACGGGGACTAGCTTGGTGGCAACCAAGTGAACCTCGGGAGAAAATCATTGTGTCAACCATTGTCTCCCGGATACTCTTGGTATTCATTTTGATTGGTTCATTATCTTGACATTCATACATCACAAGGCATTGGTATATCAATCACCTCCTTTCTTGTTTTTTACATTCCTTTATATCTTGTCTAGTTAGCTTGCTAGTTAGCTTCTTGTTAGTTGTTCTTGCTAGCTCAAGTTAAGTGCCTTAGGTTCTTGCTATTGTTTGATAGACACTTAATCAACTAGAATTGCTTGGATATGTGGCTTTGCAACCCCAATAGAGCTAGAGAAAAAACTTTGCTTAAGTGTTATCTAACCTTTGCTATAGTGGTTTGTAGAATTTTATTAGGTTATCCACCCCCTCTAGCCATCTAGGACCTTTCAAAAGGTCAAAACAACAATAAATATATAAGTTCTAAAGCAAATTTATGCAACACTATATCTATTTTTAATAATGATAATTCATTAAGGAACATTAGCAATATAGTAACACAAATATATACCAGTTTAAATATGGAACACCACACATAAAACAAATATAGTTCGTACAAAATACAAGCAACTGAGGTATAATTCATGTAATTCGGTTAATCCGGTTAACCGAGAGTAGGAACCGAATTTTTTCAGTTATTTTGGTTCCCCAATATCAGGAACCGAATAAGGAACCAAATTTTTCGGTTTTGATTCTTTCGGTTTCAGTTCCGATTCTTTCGGTTTGGTTTTTCGGTTTCGGTTAATTTTGCCCAGGCTTAATCGTTAGGGTGGATATGTGAGTGGTGAGAGAGATGATGGGACCTGCTCTGCTCTCCTTCGTATCTAAACTATCTTTGTGTGATTATGATCATTTGCTAGTTCCGTCTTTAGTTTCCTCCTCTTGTTAGTTTGTGACAACATTGCTGGCTGAGGCATGCATATTCCCAACCACTGCCCTGTTCGTTTGGTTTATCAGCTATCAAAGTAGAGTTTTTCTCTCACAATAAAATAGTCAAAAACAACATCAGCTGGTTTATCAGGGCGCACATCGGCTGCCATATGGGATGGGAATGCGGCAATGGAGATGGTGCACGGGCACTGCATCAATCAGGCATTAGCGGGTGTTGTCTCCCTTCTTCAGATTTTCTCTCCATTTCAGATTATAAGATGTTTCGAAAATTTTGGAAAGTCAAACTATATGAAGTTTGACCAAACTTTATGATGTCAATTGAGTATTATTAGATTATTTAACAATTATATTTTCATAATATATATGTATTTGATATTATAAATCTTTATAATTTTTCTATAATTTGGGATGGAGAGTATTTAGAATGGAGGGAGTAATTTGTGAAGGAGAGGCCTGATCCGAGTCTCGGACGACGGTAAGCTGCAGCTTGCCTCGATGGGTATTCAGCCGACTAGCAGCTATTGAAGCTATCCAACGGATGGATGTCCCGACTTGACAAACGGGATCCTGATCCGAAGGGGGAAAAAAAAATCTGACCGACCTGGTCAGCCGGGTCGGGGCTGCAAGGCTGCACGCCTGGAATGGAACTGAATCGACCGTTCTCCGAACGTTAAAGCCAACAAGCTGTCATCTATTGACTGCACTTAGCTTAGGGGGTGTTTGGATTCACTTGTCAAATTGATAAATTAGCAAAATAGTAAAAGAATTGCTACCTTTTAACAAATAGATCCAAACATACAAGGCAAAAAATGACAAAAAAGCAAAAAATTGTCATTTGTCATTTGCCACTTTTAAGTAACAAATAAAGACAAATAAAAAATCCTTCCAGTCATACCCCTCCCTCCTATACATGACATGTGAAGGAGAGTGTAATTATTAAGGATATAATTATCTTTATATGTATCATTTGTCATTTGTCATTTGCCAAGAGATCCAAACACTAGAAATTGACAAAAGATTTATCAACTTTATTTGTCATTTACTATTTCTAGCACCACCATTCAACCTTCATCCAAAGATAGACCAATCGTAAGGGGGCAAACATAACTCACCACAAATTCAGATCGCATTAGCGAACACTAGAACTTAAGTGTTACAACACATTGTCTTGCACATTATTAGTCTATCACATCTCACGCAAACAACTTTGCAGTTCAACCTTTTTCGTTTAAATTCTTTGAGTCTCAAATATTTATTTCGAAATTCAGAAAAGAAAACAGAAAAGGAATATATACCCACCCGTTTCGCACAACTGAATTTTGGCTATAGTGGCATCACACGTGCACGTTTTTGCCAGAAAAAAGTGTGGGTTACTGTGGCTGTCTAGTTGGGTCTTCTATAAGACCGGATTTAGTTACCTGTCAAAAAAAATTATGTTCTATCACATCGAATATTTAGACACTTGTATAAAGCATAAACATTTTAATACATAATAATATAATAATACTCCGTACTATGTATGGGTGCGAGAAGACATGACAGGAAAGATCAAGGAGAAGGACATAAGTATATAGATCCTCAGTTGAAGCTCATCGTGTGGTGAAGTCCGTCCCTGGTATTGAGTATGGTGGGTGTGTTAGTCATGGTCCTGAAACGCTTCACATCTTCACTATTGCTTGTCCTATCACTACTTAAATAGAATAAATCAAAATTACTATTTTATTTTTAATGTCAAACACGTACATTGGCCTGGCCAGTAGTTATTATAGTCTCACCGTTTTAAAATTATAAAACACTTTAATATTTCCAAGTATATAGTTTTTTTATATACTTAAATATAACTTATATCTAGATACACAACACGATATATCTAGATACGTACTGTCTCCGTCCTAAATTACAAGTCATTTTAAAAATCTTGGAGAGTTAAATCATCTTAAATTTGATCAAACATATGTGATAATATAATAACATTTATGATATCAACTAAGTACTATTAATTTTTTCATCAATAATATTTTCATAATACACATATTTGATATCATAACTTTTTATAATTTTAGTTAAAATTGAGATGTTTTAACTCTCTGTGATTTATTTTATAACTTGAGGCAGTGATGCGCGGACACGATGAGGTGCTCGCCGGTGGGAGAGAGAGGTGTGTGGGTGGACCCACCACAACATGCACGTTTAGGTCCTGTTCGTTTCGCTAGGATTTGTGTTATACTGAATACTTATGATAATTTATTGTGAGAGAAAAATACTATTCGTTGGCTCGTTGGCTGAAAAATAGAGCTAGAATAGTACTGATGAATAGTGCCTTTATTTGTTCGTCCTGTTCGTCCGTTGGAAAAGCTAATGATTGAATAATGTGCTCTAATAGAATAAGCTCAAATAAATTAAAAATAATTTAAGCAAATGGAGCGGTAAGCTTTTCCGTATAATTTGAAATGTCTTGCAACGTGCAAAACCCAGAACCCCCGGTTTCCAGTCTTCCAGACTGTCAGTTCGCACAAAAACTGCGAGAAATAATAAAAAAAAAAATCCAGTCCCCGCCACTTCCCGCCTCCTACTCTTCCAAGTTTCGACCTCACCGTCGTCGGCGCGTCGACTTCCCGCCGCCCGCCGATGACGCCGTCCTACAGCTCCGGCCCCGCAGGGCCCGCCGGGGGGCGGAGGGCGGCGACCTTCGCCGGCGCGAGCGTGTTCCTGTCGCGGAATCTGGTTGCCCCCGAGGTGTTCGACGCCGTGCACGACGCGCTCCGCCTCAACGGCGCCGAGGTCCTCCTCTGCGCCGACCCGAGCCGCACGGGGCCTCTCGACTTCCATGTCATCTCATCCTCCTCCCACGTACGCACGCACCATTTCCCCTACCTCGAATCCGACCGCCTCTTCGGTTTCCCCGATCCCCAATAATGTTTATTTTCCTTTTTTTTGGTGCCAATTTCTGCAGGAGAGGTTCGCCGATCTGCGGGCCAAAGGCTGCAATTTGCTAGGTGAGTATCTGCACAGTTCTGGAATTGGGCCCTATGGTTGCGCAGTTGTTTTGTTTGTTTCCTGACATAGTAGAATTATTCCAGATGCAAGTTAAATTAGGCTCAGTTGTTTACAATGCCTTGATGATTGGAAGCTGCATTTATTGATTTCAGCAATCTGTGAATGTATGGTCCATAATTTTAACTGTTAGGATTAGATTGGTTAAGTGTGTTGCTAAAACTTGTACTAATTGTATGACGCTAGAGATTAGTGTGGCAGTTTGTTAAAAACTAGATAGTCTACTGCTATCATTTGAAAGTACTTCGGTTGTTAAGACTGCTTGATTAATTTGATAGGTGGAGTGTGCTGAATTTGCAACATGGCGCTAAATTTGTTAAATCTGGTTATCTGACGTGCCAGCCTGATCTTTATTAGGCCTGTTATTATGATAACAGTTGCAAGAATGGCAGTAGTAGCACTTTGCCAGCAAATGTTGGGCTTAACCAACATAAAAATCCATAAGAATCCTAGGTGATGGCCTCCTGTCAACCCTTTTGTGTGAAAATGAAAAGATGGAAGCTCATGTGGGTTGTGTATATATCGTTTGTACTATGTGTGGGTAGGCTAGAGCATGATGGGATCTTGGGGCACTACAGATAGCCATCTTATTTATCACCTCAGTTTGTGCAAAGCTTGCTGTAATTCTGCATTTGATTTGTTAAGACTTAAGAGTATCTTCAGTTGAGAATTTAGTTGCACAATATACTGCTTTCTATGAACTCTAACTCTTTTAATGTCTTGGGAGGAGGTTCCTGTTCAAGGTATCTTGCTTGTCTGAGTTTGTTGCAGTCAAAGGGCCAAACTTTTAATGTTTTAGTGCTGAAACTTGTAGACAAGATTATTTGTGAGTCTCTAGGGACCTGATCATGAAAATGGTTGATGCAATCTATGTAATTTTTCTCTCTCCAGAACATGCCAAGTGAAGCTATGATCATGTACCTGTTTATCTCTTTTTATCTTGAAAAAGTATCAGGCTTTCTTGTTAGTTTGGACTCCAAAACATTACTGGTCTTTGCATAAATTTTCTCTGTGGTTGAAATCATAATAGCCAATCTTCTAATAAGTTCCTCTGACTTTTGTGTTTAAGTGTTTAGTTATGAATGTTTTTGAATTTGGACAGGACCACAGTGCATTCTTTCCTGTGCTAAAGAACGTCGCTTTCTACCTAAACAAAGTTATACTTGTTGCCTTGCAATGGATGGGGTTAAAACACTTTGTTCAGGCTTTGAAAAGTCTGAGAAGGTACATGTATCAGTGCTTCCCCTAATGTTATAGTTTTTGATAGTTAATATGTTAATATTTATCCCAAGTTTGTTTTTGTTCTTGCAGATTAGGATTGAAGAACTAGTGACAGCCATGGGAGGTCATTTGCTACCTAAACACTCCATGGATGTGAATTTTGTAATTGTGAAGGATGTCACGGTTGCCAAATATAAAGTAAGTTAACCAAGTATTGAAAATCCCTGCTAATTCAACTGCGGCTAATGTTGTATGAAATGTTCTACATGCTTATCCTACACTGTTAGATCCTATATAGCAAATCTTTTATGAGAAGTAGTCCCTTGTTCCATTACCGCAGACAAAATCTAAGGTATTGTATTATATGTTGAGTTCCTTTACTTCTGTACATATGCTCTGTGGTTTATGGTTCCAGTTTAATTGATTGATGCCACAAGTGCCAATAGTCATTTCAAGTCTTGTTTCTGTTTTTTTGATACTTCTGAAGGCTTCTTAACCTAAATAAACCCAAAGTTAGCTCTATTAATTTGTCCTTAACAGGCCTGAAAATTATGCTTCCAAGTCTAGTCGGCCAAGATAACTTTAATATTTTTTAGTACATATTTGCCTTTTGACTATTAAAAGAGCTCACCAGTTATCTAATGCTGTTGCTGCAGCAGCAACAACAACAACAACAACAACAACAACAACAACAACAACAACAAAGCCTTTTACTCCCAAACAGTTTGGGGGTAGACTAGAGTTGAAACCCAACATGAACCACCAACAAAACAGGAAAAGGAAATAACTAAATAAATATATAGTGATATTATCTAGATCTAAAGCATGCTAGTGATTCTAGCATGAGAATAGCTTCTTTCAATGCACTCCTATCCATTATTTGGTGGAGTACTGCCATCAGAAGTGTGCCCAAGTATTTGAAAAAAGAACTCAATTCCCTCATCATTCTGGTGGCTTGGGAGATACAGGAACACTGAATGTGTATTTAAGGGCGCTAATCGTTTTGTCCATTAGTGTTATAATCGATGGCAAATGATAGTAGCTTTTGGTGCTTCAGTCCTCCTCGAGTTACTCATCAGGTCGCTTATCCTTGATCGTTAAGTCAGGGTGTGTGGTGGAGTTCGAGTTTGTTAATTTAAGTGATGGATCTGTAACTAAACATGTATGGGAGCTGGCCCTGCTAGAAGTCTATCATTGGATAGATAGGCCAACTCTAGAAGGGTAGCAATGTGTAATAGAGGCATACATGGGCCTTTACACACACATTCCCCCCCCCCCCCCCGTCTGGACAAGAAAGAAACAAGAGCCCACACACGAGCCTCCCACAAACGCAACTAGCCACTAGTGATGTTGAGGCTGGAGCGAAACTCGGAGAAGGTAGAGGACGGGAGACCCTTGGTGAAGATGTCGGCAAACTGCGAGGTGGTCGGGACGTGGAGGACCCGAACATCGCCGATAGCGACCCGATCCCGAACAAAGTGGAGGTCGATCTCCACATGCTTGGTCCGCTGGTGCTGAACAGGGTTGGTGGAGAGGTAGACCGCACTGACGTTGTCGCAGTAGACAAGCGTGCTCTGGGAGAGGGGGCTGTGGAGCTTAGCAAGAAGCTGTCAGAGCCAAGAGGCCTCGGCCACGCTGTTAGCCACAACGCGGTACTCCGCCTCGGCACTGGAACGGGAGACCAACGGTTGGCGCTTGGACGACCAAGACACCAGGTTACCGCCTAGGAAGACGGTGTAGCCGGAAGTGGAGCGTCGAGTGTCTGGACACCCGGCCCAGTCGGCGTCGGTGTAGACCACGAGCTCAGTGGAGGAAGACCGGTGGAGTAGAAGGCCGTTGTCGACTGTGCCGCGGAGGTAGCAGAGGAGCCGCTTGAGAGAAGTGAGATGTGGCTCGCGAGGATCATGCATATGGAGACATATCTGCTGCACTGCATAGGTGATGTTCGGCCTGGTGAAGGTGAGGTACTGAAGAGCACCGGCAAGACTCTGGTAAGCGGTGGGGTCGGTCACTGGTGTGCCCTCGGCCTCTGACAGCTTGCCTGAGTGTCAACTAGAGTGGAGCAGGGCTTGCAGTCAGTCATCCTAGCGCGCTCTAAGATGTCAAGAGTGTACTGCCGCTGGTGAAGGAGGAGACTCGTGGGACGAGGCGCAACTGTGACCCTGAGGAAGTGATGCAGCACACCCAGATCCTTCATAGCAAACTCCTGCTGAAGAGAGGTGATGATGCGCCGGAGGAGAGACGGACTCGAGGCTGTCAGCACAATGTCATCAACATATAGGAGCAAGTAGGCAGTCTCATCTCCATGGCGATGGATAAACAGAGACGTGTCTAACTTGGCCTCCACAAAGCCAAGTGTCAGCAGGAAGGCAGCAAACCGAGAATACCAAGCCCGAGGCGCCTGCTTGAGGCCGTAGAGGGACTTGTTGAGCAGGCAGACCATATCAGGACGAGAAGAGTCGACGAAGCCCGCTGGCTGACTGCAGTAGACCGTCTCAGTCAGAGTGCCATGCAGAAAGGTATTCTTGACATCCAACTGATGCACGGGCCAGGACCGAGAGAGAGCCAGTGAGAGAACCGTGCGAACGGTAGCCGACTTCACCACTGGACTGAACGTCTTGTCGTAGTCGACTCCAGGGCGCTGAGTGAAACCCCGGAGAACCCATCGAGCCTTGTACCGCTCGAGGGAACCATCAGCCCGCCGCTTGTGTGTCCAGATTCACTTGCCCGTGACCACATTGGAGCCCGGTGGACGAGGCACCAGGTCCCACGTCCGGTTGGTGAGGAGGGCTGTGTACTCTTCCATTGCGTGACGCCAGTGAGGATCCGACAAGGCGTCACGAACAGAAGAGGGTACCAGAGAGATCCGCGCTCACCGGGCATCGCCGCAAGAGCCCGGGGAGGCAAGGTACCAGCCGCGTGCCGCGTCACCATGGGGTGAACATGATGCGGGTGACGGTGGAGAGGCGGGTGGTACACAAACGGCACGTCGGGTGCAGTCGGAGGCGGTGGAGGTGGCGGTGTATGCGTCGCCGGCGGAGACCAAGGCGGCGACGACGGCGGGGCGGCCGACTCCGGGTGCAGCGGAGACGGCCGCGGTCGGCGCTGGTAGACATGCCCGAACCGCGCAACAGGAACGGGCGGTGGCGGAACTGCAGAAGCAGCAGGTCCCGGAGCCGACGGCCCCACATCCGATGGCTCCGCATCGGGCGCAGGGCGAGCACCGGAGGGGGGCTGGAGGGCAACGAGCCGGTGTCCGGGCTCGGCGAGGGGCACGGAGGAGCAGTACCTGCAGGAAACAACGACAAAGGTGGCTGGTCCACTGTGTCAGGGGGAAACAAGGAGAAGGGGTCGTCAGGGTCTGAGGTGGTAGTGGGTGGTGAGGTGGTGGAGAAAGGGAAGACGGACTCGTCGAACACCACGTGACGAGAGATGAGGTCAAAGCAACGGTACCCCTTGTGATCTGGGGAGTACCCGAGGAAGATGCACTGGGTCGAACGGGGGGGCTAGCTTGTGAGGAGCAGTGGCAGTGGTGTTAGGGTAACACGCACACCCGAAGACACGAAGGTGGTCGTAGCGAGGAGGGGTACCGAAGAGAGCGTGGTGTGGAGTGGGAGCTGGACAGGCAACGTAAGGTAGGCAGTTAAGGAGGTAGGTGGAGGTGTGGAGACTCTCAGCCCAGAAGCGAGCAGGAAGAGAAGCCTGGAACAGAAGGGTGCGCATGGTGTCGTTCGTGGTACGAATCATGCGCTCAGCCTTACCGTTCTGGGAGGAGGTATAGGGACACGACATGCGTAGCTGCATACCGTGAGAGAGGAAGAAGGCCCGAGAAGTGTGGTTATCGAACTCACGCCCATTGTCACACTGGACGGCCTTGATGGTGAGACCGAACTAATTAGACACCCAAGCGAAAAAGTGGAAAAGCGTGGAGAAAGCATCAAACTTGGCACGCAAAGGAAAAGTCCAAGAATAATGAGAGAAATCGTCAAGCACGGCAAGATAGTACTTGTAACCAGAAATGCTCACGACAGGAGACGTCCATAGGTCGCAATGAACAAGATAAAAAATATGGGTCGCATGTGAGGTGGAGGTAGGAAACGGAAGACGAACATGGCGGCCCATCTGGCACGCATGACACAAGTGCTCATCATGAGACCGGGTACAAGGAACGGCGGAGCTCCGACTAAGCTGTGTCAGAGCGGCACGACCAGGATGCCCAAGACGTCTGTGCCAAGTAGTGGAGGAAGTAGTGGCGGTGAAAGCAACTGACGAAGCGGAAGAAGTGGACGCAGGAAACTGAAGGGTGTAAAGGGGCCCTGTGCTATGACATCGGAGAAGAGGACGTCGGGAAGCCAAATCCTACACAGTAAGACCAGAGGAGTCAAACTCAACAGAACAAGAATTGTCAGCTGTAAACCGACGAATGGAAAGGAGGTTGTGAACCATAGAGGGAGCCACTAGAACATCAGGAAGACGAAAAGGACCATGAGTGTGAGCGGCACCCACGGAAGTGACAGGAAGACACGAACCATTTGTGACCATGATGGACGATGGATGAGAGGGAGAAGGAGGATGAACAGAGGAGAGGAGACTAGGATCGGGAGTGGTGTGGAAAGTGGCACCCGAGTCAGCGATCTAGTCTCGGCCGGCTGGAGGAGTGACGGTCATGGTATCGAAAGAGTGAGCCATGGCCGTCGGGTCCCAATCGACAGGCCCGGGCGCGATCCCGGGGGATGGAGCCCACAGTGACGAGAGCGGGGGCGAACGGGACAACGACGACGAGCATGGCCGCCGGTGGACGAGGCTCGCCACCGGTAGCCTGGAAGGACCACATGGGTGCACCCCGAGGTGGCGTCGGTGCTCCACCACGCCCCCAGCGTCGACGGCGGCCGCCACGCCCCCCCCCCCCCCCCCCCCCCAACCCCCGCTCGGCCCGGGAGGAGAAGGACCCAGACGGGACGACGCCGGCGGAGCGGACGGACCCCGGAACGGAGGAGCGGCGGCCAGGGTAGACAAGGAAGACGAGGACCCCGGAGCGGGAGGGGACCTAGGCTGGAGGCCCTGAGTGAGCTCCGCCATGACAAGGTCGAGCAGCTGCTCCGCCGCGACGGGCTGACGAGCGAGGGCGTTGGCCGCAGCACGCTCCTGCTCCCAGGCTTGGGCCGCCACGTGCAGGCGAGCCTGGCCCTCCGCAGCAGCGACCCGGGCTGCGATGAGAGCCGCGGCGAGGGCAGAGTCAGGTGGTGCCGCAGGGTGCGGTAGAGGAGGTGGGGTGGGGAAGGAGGTGCCACCCATGCTGGCGCTGGGCAGGGGAATGCCTGCCGCCAAGCGCGGGCCAGAAGCGCGCAGCAGCAGTGGCTGCGGCTGCGGCGGCTGTAGCAGCGGCGGCGGCTGCAGTAGCGGGGGTGGCGACGGCGCCTCCCTCAGCCGCGCCCGCGCTCGCACCAGCCCACGGCGGTTCGAGGCCCGCGGCAGCAGCAGCATGGGCTGCGGCCATGGCAGCGGGGGCAGCAGCAGCAGCGGCTGCGTCGGTCCCCCAGCGACCATGGCAGCAGTAGGGTGGGGGCGGCCGCACCGGCCACGGCGCCCTCTGGGTGCGGCGCATCAAGTGGGTGGTGAAGGCGGCCACCTTGTTGCGGAGGCACTGCGAGGGGAGGATGGAGACCTCCTCCAGCACCTTCTAGTTGGTGTGGACGCGACCCATGGTGGCTGGTGCTGGCTCCTTCCTCTTCTCTGGCGACCATGGCAGCAGCAGCAGGGGGGGGGGGGGGGGGGGGGCGCACCGGCAGCGACGGCACCAGGCAGAACAACAGCCTCGGGCGGGAGGACGGGGGCGCCCGCACCCGCGAGGGCCTTCTTGGCCGCGGCAAGCAAAGCTGCGCCGGCGGCGCGCGAGCCCGCAGGGGCGTCTGCGGCAAGCAGAGCCGCGCCGGCGGCGCGCGAGCCCGCAAGGGCGTCGGCCTGACCGGCGACCTGAGCCCAGGTCGTGGGGAGGGAGGGGAAGGAAGGAGGAGGGCCGACCATGGCGGCGGCGGCGGCGGCGGCGCCTGGCGGCTGGCTGGAGGGAGGGGAGAGAGAGAGAGGAACCCTAGCTTGATACCATTCTAGAAGTCTATCATTGGATAGATAGGCCAACTCTAGAAGGGTAGCAATGTAATAAAGGCATACATGGGCCTCATGGGCCTTTACACACACATTCCAACAGGCCCACTAGCCTCTCCTTGTATTTTTTTCCTTGATGAAATTACATGCAGCTCTCCTGTGTCATGTGAAAAAAAAAGTTCACTTATTTTACCCAGTTTCATGTGTCTTTGCCTACCTACTCCCTCCATAATTTTTTATTAGGCGCACGGCAATTTCTCTGTTTTGAGGTTATATTGGGCATGGGATACTTTTCTAGGCATGGTCCGGTGGATTTGAAGCGGTGTCCAATCGAGCATACCGCAGTTACTTGTCAAATTCCTATCGTTTTTTGCATCCAATCGCGTGCTTGCTTTTTGCTGTCATCCAGGGCTATGAAGCCTTGCATGCATGGAACCAATAAGCTGTAAAGACATGGCCTCTGCAAGCCCAAAGTTCCGAGCTTCATTAATCTTCCGTCTCGTTTCCTGCAGATCCTTGGTATCCGTAAAAACTTACATGCCTAAGAAAAGATTATGGAGGGAGTATTATGTAGCTATGAGTTGTAGTAAAGTACTGAGGCTGTTATGCTGTAGCTAAAAAGCATAACTGTGCTGCATTAGTGCTGCCAAAACTCCTTTGAACATCTCAGATGGCATTGACACAAGAATGTACTTTCATGCTCTTTCAGCATTGGTACTGTTTTTTTTTTTCAAAAACTGCATTGGTACTTGTTTAGCTGTTGACCTATGACTAATCTGGATGTGGCTGCTTCTTTTTGTGTTTGCAGTGGGCTCTGAATACTTTGAAGAAGCCCATTGTCACCATGAAGTGGTTAGAGCAATGCTGGATTGAACATCGTGTTGTTCCTCATGAACCTTACAGGATTCTTCCCTTTACTGGGTTGAATATCTGCGTCACTAAACTGGATCCAGGTTGGTGCAGTTAAACTTTATTCAGCTTGGTGTTGGAAGTGAGTTCTGATTTTCCTCCCTTCAGAGCATGTTTTTTTTTCTTGTATGGTTACTGAAAATTGAAGGCCTGTTTGGAAGAGTAGGATTACTCTAGTAACTTTAAAAGTTCATATTTAAAGTGAATTCTTGGGATTTGGAGCCCAATCCTCTGAAATTTTATGGTCATTGATTAAAAGGTTGATACTTCCAAAATAAAATATCAACTATTGCAATGCTTTATATTATGTTATTGAATATGTCCATGGATTTGGTAATTGCTACCTGACCGACTTGTTTAAATGCTCTACTTTCCATAAATTACCGAGGTTTCAGCTTATTGTGTGCTAGTAAGCAAGTCAATGTTGATGTGGCATATTATTGTACTGTGGGGATGTAATGCCAATTGCCAATAAAAAACACAGTTGTTTAGGGCTAGGGGTGTCTTTTGCATGATGTTGATAGTTTAAGGTGTCAAGTGCCTTGTTTTGAAGTTGAGATGTAATTTTTTAACCTATTAGGAAATAGTTGAGGATGGTAAAATCAATTTCTTTCGCCTTTTATCTTCTCACAACCATCAGTAAGCAGTTAAGAATATCATTTCCTATTTTCACCTTGAAATTGGACTAGGTTTCTGGCAGATTATTTTGTGGCGTGCATGTACTGTTTTTTATAGGCAGGTGTGTGGGTGTGGTATTGTACTGGTACGTTTTCTTCTTTATGGAATGACATGTCCTACGCGTTCAAGAATTTTTTTTGGCAGATTTGTGATTGGGTTTTGTGGAGACTGGCTACAATTTGTGCTATACCAATCCCTGTGGAAACTAAATAGAAACCTTTACTAGATATCAGCCTGCTATCAAACACTAAATCTTTAGGAATTTGACCCGTCCATGAAAGTATTTGGATTTACGTGAAAATGGTATTAATGTATTTGATGTCAGTAAGTGAGTTCACTTATAATATTGTATATTCTAATGTCGAACATGTATGTTGGAGCTGTATAAACCAAAATAATGGGTAATCCAGACTGGTGGAGGTAAGGAGTTAGTCCAAGTGCAAGATATGAACTGCGGGGCTTTAGACACAGAATTTCCAACCCTTTGCTAGTGCAAAGCTATTGTTGATATATATATGGAAACTACATGTAACATATGCTTTAATCTGTTGAATGATCATAGTGACGCTTTATGTTTCTTCTGTTTGATCAGATGAACGGAAGGAATTGGAGAAAATGGTAGTGCAGAATGGTGGCCAGTTTTCTCCCTGTCTCACACGGAAGTGCACCCATTTAGTCGCAAATATATCCTTTGATGCTTTCTGAATTTACTATTTTCTGTTTGAGATTTCAATTTTTTTAAATGAGTCAACCAGAATAGATCTGAAGATCTCAGCAAAGTACCGGATTTGTTCTTAGGCCGAACATATCTCCACCCTGTATTCCTTTTCCATAGCCATAGTGCAGGAAATGAAATATAGAGGAATGAAAATATGAGTACTCTGACATGTCGTTAAAACTGGTGATCAATGGATGCATACCACAGTTGTGAATTCATGAAAGCCGTGTATCCATCTTTAAACTGTCAATATGACAAAAAAAAAGATAAAATCACTGAAAGAAATAACCACTAGCATTCCAGGATTTATTTAATGTTTGTTCCAGTATTTGGGGAACATTTGGCTTGACATTTGTTAAAATATTGTTTATTTTCCAAACAGATTTAAGGACAACACACTGTGATTACTATATTGATTTCTTAACATATTATTACAAACCTGGAGGTGACAAATATGTCGTGGCCCAAAAATGGGGTAATATCCACATTGTGAATTCAAGATGGGTTGAACAATCTGTTGCTCGAAGAGGTACGAACATCCCCAGGAGCTTTTGCTGCTCCTTTAGATTGTTCCTCCTGCAAAAGTTATAAATCTAGTAAGATCAATCTAACTTCTTGAATGCATTTCTTTATTGAAATAAAGCTTGTCAAGATGAAAGTAGCTACCTCGTTTGTCAGAGTTCATCTGCTTTTAGTGGTTCAAAGAGTTCCCTTAAGGAGCAGCAAAATCCAGAGATCAGTAGCACAAGTGCAAGCTTTCAACCTGTTCCAGCAACATCAGTTGATGATTCAGTATCAATGTCACAATATTTGACTGCTTCATATGGTGATGCTGCACGGATCAGCAACGCTGATATTGTTGCTGCACCTATTGTCCAAGAGGCAAATGAGATGCAGGTTGATAGTCATGTTGCTGAGGACTCAGAGCTGGAAAATGATGATCTATATTTATCAAGTTGCCGAATTTCTCTGGTGGGTTTTGAAGAGAAAGAGTTGTTAAGGCTCGTCATGATGATACGCAATGGAGGTGGATCCCGGCATATTTTGCTAAGTGAGAAGCTTACTCATATTGTTATTGGTGCACCTTCAGACGAGTAAGTTCGTGCAACTCTTTCTCCTGTATATCCTAGTTCTTTTCTGGATGGTTTCAGCTGTAGGTGATGGTGCTTATTTGTCTTGACAGTGAAAAAAAGGAGGTACGGCGTCTGGCTGCATGGGGTGTGATAAATATAGTGAAAGTAACATGGTTAGAAGACTGCAATAGAGCAAAAAAGGAAGTGAAAGTATCCCCAATGCATATAGCTACTGAGCTCCTCTTGAAGGGTATGGAACCACCATATTTAGTTGTATTTAGAAGTTAAAACAGGTATTATCCATGCTTGACTTAAAGTTCATTGTTATTCTACCTTTTGAACATAGGATTTTCACAAGTGAGCATGGAAAGTTCTGCTGATACACGTGAAACTAAGGTAGGCAAAAGCTCAGGTGGGATATTTCATGTTCCAACTGTCAATGACTTACACGACAAACATCATGAAAAAGATGTGTCATCTGAAAGAAAACCAAAAAGAGGCAAACATGAAAACAGTATAAGTAAAACTCGGTCAGCAGCCAGGACTGCAAATTAAGTCAACAGAATGGAATGGTCAATGCTAGCGAGAACCAGCCCCAATATCAAGTAACATCCGCAATGAATTCTGGAAGTAGCAGATCAAATATATTCAAAGGGAGATCATTCAGTTTCTCAAATTCATTTTCTCATGACAAGGTATGGTACTTTGCTAATATTCCATCCATTTCCTGTATTAGTATCACTTGTGCCACCCCCCTTTTAAGATGACACATGGTTTAAACTTCAATGTTCATTCGACCCCCTCTTGTTTTTGGTGGGTGGTACAAATAGCAAGCAGGTCATGTTTTCAGAACTTTCAAATGCTTTTGCTGATGGATCAACTTGTTGAGACACAGCGACGAAGCTAGCGGCCGGGCAAGGCGGGCTCCAGCCCGGCCTAACGACGACGTACCTGCAGAGCCCCTCCTAAGCCCTGCCTTAATAATTTCTAAAGTTAAACTACAATAGATTAGGAAGGGCTGCCGGATAATTAGAAATAAAGAATACATATTGCTTATTGGGCCAACATCATACTATCAAATTTCAAAGGCCCAAGCAGCCAGCCCAATATAAGATTGATTTAAGCTATTATATATTAGTCTACTGTGAGGGGTTATTGTTAGAATGTGTACGCCCTATTGGGCCTAGTATCAGCCGTATGGGCTGAGGAGTCCTTTAGATGGTAAGATAGGTAGATGGCTGTTTAGGTAAGGTTCACCAATTGGGTATTTCCATAAACCCTTGTGCACCTTACCTATATATATTTGTACCCTGTACCACATCTATCAATCAATCAATCTATTGCCTCAATTGCTTTCATGGTAATCAGAGCCTAGGTTAGGTTTTTTCTTCCGCTGCCCTAACCCACGCGTCGGCTCTCCTTGCCGCGCGTCTCTCCTAGCCGCCGGCTCCTCCCTCTGCGGTGGCCCTCTCTTCCCCGCAGGATGCCAGGATCCGGCACCAACTCCCCCACCCTGACGGACGACACCACCTCCGCTCCCCTCGGCGGCCTCACGGCGGCCCAGATCGAGCAGGTGGCCCAGCGCCTGGCCAAGGAGCAAGCTAGCGCAGTCGCCGCTGCGGCCCAGCGCAAGACCGCACACGACGGCGCCCTTGCCCGCGCCCGCGTCGCTGAACAGGAGGCCGCGACTGCGGAACAGGACCGCGCGGCCGCGGAACAGCGGGGCCGCGACGCTCTCGCGCGTGCGGCCAAGGCCCGCGCGGACGCCACCGCCTCTGCACCCGACGGGTCCTCCTCTAGCACGCCTCCCACCAACCTCCACTCCGCCATGCTGCTCCAGGAGGCCACGACGCTGCTGCACCTGCACGCGCAGGCCATCGCCGTCAACATCCGCAATCACGTCAACATCGTTCTGGATGTCGACTCCGGAAACTTCAGTCGGTGGCGTGACCAGTTCTTCCTCGTCCTCGGCAAATTCTCCCTCCAGGGCCACGTCTGTCACACCCCGCCCGATCCCATCTCTCCAGATTGGGTGCGGATGGACTGCGTCGTCAAGTCCTGGATCGTCGCCACCCTCACCGACGACCTGGTCGAGATCATCTCCGCCCAGGGCTCTACAACACACGACGCATGGCTTGTTGTTGAGTCCCAGTTCCTCGGGAACCGCAAGGCTCGCTCCATCCACTTGGAGACTCGCTTTCGCAACTTCGTCCAGGGTGACCTCTCCATCACCGACTACTGCCGCCATCACCGACTACTGCCGCCAACTGAAGAAGATGGCTGACGACCTCACAGCGCTTGGTGAGGTCATCACCGACCGCACCCTCGTCCTCAACCTCATCCGCGGCCTCAACGAGCGGTTCTGCCATGTCGGAGCCCTCCTTCGGCGCACCCGACCCTTCCCCACCTTCCTTGAGGCACGTGACGACCTCGTCCTCGAGGAACTCACGCTGGAGAACAAGAAGGGGTCTCCGGCTACTGCGCTCGCTGCCTCTACAGCCCCCGGCGCCCCCAGTGCTCCCTCGACGACGCCGGGGGGCGGCGGCAATCACAAGTACTCTAACGCCAATCGCCGTAACAAGAAAAATGGCGGTGGCAAAGGGGGCTCAGGAGGAGGGCAGCGCGCTGGCCCTGGCACACAGCAGCAGCAGCAGGTTCAGTCTGGACAGGCCGCCACCGGCGGCGGTCGCCCTTGGCCCAGCTACTTCAACCCCTGGACGGGGTCCATTCAGATGTGGCCAGGTGGCCCCCGCCCTCCCCTGGCTCCCATCCCGGTGCCTCCCCACCTGCAGGCCCAACAGCAGCACGCGCTCTTCGCTGTACAGCAGCAGCAGCAAGCCCAGCAGCAGCAGGCGCTCTTCGCTGCCCAGCAGCAGCAGGCACTCCAGCAGCCCGCAGCCGCTGTCGATGGCCCAGGACAGTGGGTCACTCCGGGCTACTACAACCCTGTCGCTGGGCTCCCTTCTTGGGATCCGGCGGCCCTCGCCTCAAGCTTCAGCACAACAACGCTAAACCCTCCAGCGTCCAACGAGTGGTTCTTCGACTCAGGTGCTACCTCACACATGACATCCCACTCCTCTCTTTCCCATCCTTCCTTCCCGCGGTATCCTCTTCCTTCATCTATTATTGTCGGTAATGGTTCTACACTTCCTGTTACAACCACCGGCTCGACAGAGTTATCTCCTCATTTACGTCTTAATAATGTTCTTGTGTCTCCACAACTTATTAAGAATCTCATCTCTGTCCGCCAATTTACTATTGACAATAATTGTTCTATGGAATTTGACCCCGCTGATTGTTCTGTGAAGGTTCTTCCCTCTCGGAAAGAGATCGTCAGGTGTGACAGCTCCGGGCCGCTATATCCACTCCGTCTACCACCAGCACACTCCTTTATCTTTCGGGCTTCATCTCCGCTGTGGCATCGACGTCTCGGCCACCCGGTCATGAGGCGTTGTCCAAGCTTGCGTCTAGTGTTTCATGTCAGATATTAGATTGTTCAGAGTTATGTCATGCTTGTCATTTAAGACGTCATGTTCGTCTCCCATTTCCTGTGTCCACCTCCCGTGCATCTAATAAGTTTGATCTTATACATTGTGATCTATGGACATCTCCAGTTATCAGCATTTCCAATTATAAATATTATTTGGTCATTCTCGATGACTGCACTCATTACCTGTGGACATTTCCTCTGCGTCTTAAATCTGACACTTTCAGCACACTCTCGCACTTCATCGCCCACGTCTCCACGCAGTTCGGTGCTCGCATTAAAGCCGTCCAGTGCGACAACGGGACAGAGTTTGACAACTCCAGTACCCGTCACTTCTTCCTCACACACGACATCCACCTTCGCATGTCTTGCCCATACACCTCGTCACAGAACGGTAAAGCTGAACGCATTATTCTCTCTATCAATAATGTTGCTCGCTCACTGCTCTTTCAGGCCTCTATGCCCTCATCCTATTGGGTGGAGGCACTCTCCACGGCAACGGTTCTCCTTAACATCCTGCCGACCAAGACTCTAAAGTTTTCCACACCTCACCTCGCGTTGTTCGGCACTCCACCAACATATGATCACCTCCGAGTCTTAGGTTGTAAATGTTATCCCAACCTGTCTGCCACTGCCACCCACAAACTCTCTCCTAGGTCTGCCTTGTGCGTCTTCCTTGGATACTCCCCCCATCACAAAGGATACCGCTGCCTTGACCTCTCCACCAACAGAGTTATTATTTCCCGGCACGTCATCTTTGATGAAACGGCCTTCCCGTTTGTTGAAAAGCATGGTCTTTTTACTCCAGCGGACCTCGCCTTTCTTGATGATATTACTGACATTGTGCCTGCTCCAATTGGACCATTGCACAAGTTTTTGCCTGCAGGAACATCACCCGCTGACTCCAGCCCTGCCAGTGCCCCTGCCGGTCCGTCGACTGTGCTGGGGGCGCCCACGCTCGACACAGAGTCACCTGATGCTCTCCCGGTGCCCGCGCTCTACATCCCGCCTGCGCTACGAGCATAGGGAACCCCTACCGCGCCACGCGCGGCCTCGAGGACTACTACATCAGCGTCTGTTCAGGCGCCCCGTGGACCCCCACCTGGGTTCCCACCTCTTCGTCCGGTGCTACAGTTCGTCTACTCGCGCCGACCTCTTCCACCACCAGCGTCCCCGACTGCTCCTCTGCCCAAGGGTGCTGTTGCTGTTCCATCGGTCACCAATCAGCACACCATGGGTACACGTTCGAAGAGTGGCTTTCGGATGCCTGCTGCCTATCATGTCACCTCCTTGTCACCTGTGTCGAAGAATGTCCCCAGCGCCCTTGCCGACTCCAACTGGCGAGCTGCTATGGTGGACGAACACCGTGCATTGCTCCAGAACAACACTTGGGATCTGGTGCCTTGCCCACCGCGAGCCAACGTCGTCTCTGGCAAGTGGATTTTCAAGCACAAGTTTCAGTCTGATGGTTCTCTTGAGCGGTACAAGGCACGTTGGGTTCTTCGTGGCTTCACTCAACGGCCTGACGTGGATTTTGATGAGACTTTTAGTCCTGTGGTGAAGCCTGCTACTGTACGCATAGTGTTGTCCCTGGCCCTCTCTCGCAGCTGGCCGATTCACCAGCTTGATGTGAAGAACGCCTTCCTTCGTGGCAACTTGTCCGATACAGTATACTGCAAGCAGCCGCTTGGTTTTGAGGATCCGGCTCATCCAAACTTTGTCTGTCTCCTGAAGAAGTCGCTCTATGGTCTGAAGCAGGCGCCTCGTGCTTGGTACAGTCGTATGGCGACCTACTTGCTTTCTATTTGGTTTGTTGAAGCCAAATCAGACACCTCACTATTCATTTACCGGCGCGGGTCGGACACAACTTATCTGTTGCTCTACGTCGATGATATTGTCCTCACTGCTTCTTCACCTGGTCTCCTTCGGCGGATCATCTCAGCCCTCCAGCGAGAGTTTGCCATGAAAGACCTTTGAGAACTGCATCATTTTCTCGGCATGCATGTCAAGCGCAGTGGTGATGGTCTCTTCCTCTCTCAGCGACAGTACATGCTAGACATCTTGGACCGTGCGGGAATGACTGAATGCAAGTCATGCTCTACTCCAGTTGACACCAATCCGAAGGTTGCTGCAGCTGATGGGGCCCCAAGTGTCTGATCCGACAGATTTCCGCAGCCTTGCAGGAGCTCTTCAGTATTTGACATTCACTCGCCCAGACATCGCGTATGCTGTCCAGCAGGTTTGTCTCCACATACATGACCCTCGTGAGCCTCATCTTGGTGCTCTGAAGAGGATTCTTCGCTATGTTCGAGGCACTCTTCACCTTGGTCTTCTGATGTGACCGTCTACCTCGACCGATCTTTGTCGTCTACACTGATGCTGACTGGGCTGGTTGTCCCGACACTCGTAGATCCACCTCGGGTTATGCAGTGTTTCTCGGTGACAATCTTGTTTCGTGGTCCTCCAAGCGACAGAACACGATGTCAAGATCAAGCGCTGAAGCCGAGTATCGCGGAGTGGCCAATGGAGTTGCAGAGGCCACCTGGTTGCGCCAGCTCCTCCATGAGCTGCACTCCCCTCTCCGGCGTGCCACACTGGTGTATTGTGACAACATCAGTGCAGTCTACATGTCCTCCAATCCGGTTCAACATCAACGAACTAAGCACATCGAGATTGATCTTCACTTCGTCCGGGAGAGAGTTGCTATTGGTGATCTTCGCGTTCTGCATGTTCCCACTTCTTCACAGTATGCAGACATCTTCACCAAAGGGCTACCATCCTCAGTGTTCACGGAGTTTAGGACCAGTCTAAACGTGCAAAGTGGCTGACGTTTTGACTGAGGGGGTGTGTTAGAATGTGTACGCCCTATTGGGCCTAGTACCAGCCGTATGGGCTGAGGAGTCCTTTAGATGGTAAGATAGGTAGATGGCTGTTTAGGTAAGGTTCATCAATTGGGTATTTCCATAAACCCTTGTGCACCTTACCCATAAACCCTGTTGAGACATTACTTTACACTGAAGTTACTGTAGACTAGATTCGAAAAAGCCTATGCTTATTCATCTCGAAGCCTAGTTTTCTTTTGATTATGTATAAATATTTGGCTCCCACTTGCTTTGATTTTTGTTGATGAAGTGGTTATGTTCATATGAATCAGAGACCTGAGGTTGTTGATTGGGTCAGAGATGGTGGAGGCATTATGGTGGACATACAATCAACTGTTGTGGATTTCATAATTGAGTGCCATGGACAAAACAGCTTGCCTTGTGACTTCTCTCATTCAACTGTTGTTTCAACTCAATGGATACGATCATGTTTGGAGGTACATGCTTCTGTGATTGAAGTCACTTCGCTCCACTATGCTTTTGAAGTGTCAGAGTACATTCCAGTTCTTATATATTTTAAATTTGTATAGGAGAACTGCTTACAAGATGTTGGGAGTCATCCTATCTTCTCTCCTTTGCGCTGTCGCATCCCGTTCCCAGGATTCGAAAGATTCCGTTTCTGTATTTCCCTTGCACAATATGGAGAGAAAGAAAGACATCTGCTGAAGAATTTGTGCTTTCTACTGGGCGCTAAGTTTACAGAAAAAGCATATAAGAGAGTAACCCATCTCATCTGCAAATTTGCATGTGGTCCTAAGTATGAAGTTTACTGCAAAAGAGGAACTCCAATCATAACTTCCGAGTGGCTCTATGAGTGTGTAAAACAGGTATTTATCTTGAATACATAACGTTGAGCATATTCATGTCATCTCTTCCCCCTGACAATGGCTTTGTGCGCGTGAAATGGTTAACAGGATAGCGAATTGTCATTGCAGGATAAACTTCTCCCTGTTGATCACTTTCAGCCGAAACCACTTACATCACAGGATCAAGATGCTTATCTGTGCACTGTCAGTCAATGTTCCACGCAGGCAACCAGATTTGATTCCTCTGAGTTGCTTAGTGGTTGTCAAGTAACAACAAACAATGCAACACACAATTCTGGTAATTGTTCATTTCACAAGTTCTGCAAAGAAATTATGTTCACTCAAACTCATTGTGCTTGCATAGCTGGTGCTGGTATTTCTGCAGTTAATGAAGAAACAACTATGCCTTCTGTTAGTAGAAAGAGAAGAATATCTGCTCCTGGCAAGGTTAATGATACGTGCGGAAATATTGGAAGATCTGAGAAACATTTCGACAATAGCTCTGTCCCTGATGTTGCAGATGCCTTAGAGGTTCTATCATCCAAGGTAATGCTAATGCAATCCATACACTTTACTATTACAAAGACTTGGGACATTGTCTAAATGCAACACATCCCATTTTTTTAAACTGCAGATTCAGGACGTGCAATCTCCCAGGAGCGTATCCTATTTTACTGGTGATAAATGCTTTGTTGTTCTTGCTCCATACTGTACTTTACAAATGCACTAGAGTTGTATCCTTAACTTCTGATGCAGATATTTGAACCTGACAATTCTGTGGTTCAAGAGCAGAAAGATACACACTCCTTTGGCATTTCAAGGAGCTGGTTGAACATGTAAGTTGGTAATTTTGTATTGGAATGCTCAGTTTTTCTGTAGAACTGTTTAGAGCCCTGACATATACTCTTTTGGAGCTAACAATGAAGTATTCAATCATCATTTCTGATTGATAGAGTTTCCACTTTCTCACACAATAACAAAATGAATATTAACACAAAGCATCATGCTCACTCTATGGCATCTACGTAGCAGAAAAGTTTCATCTGGCAACTTGTTTGCAGTAAGGGTGTGTTTGGTTCTGGGATATAGAGGATGGGATAGTCCTGCCCCTGCTGTGTGGGATGGGATTGTCCTTGCTTCACGCTTGGTTTGCTAACTTTTGTTTATTTTCTCTAGGCAACAGAAGCAAGACAATACCCCTGGCACAAAGGTTCAAAACTTAAACTCCGCACCAGTCCCCTCCCCAGCTCCCACTACTTACTACCCTTTCAGTGAGACGCAGACAGAATCTCAGGTTTGTAGTCTATCCAATAATCAACATGATCTACCCGGCAATCAGCAAAAGCATTGTCTGATTCATTTAAATCTTGCGTTTTCTGCAGGTTGTTGGATACGAAGAAGATTTAACAGGCAGGCAGAAGATCATAGACAGGGTTCGGTCTCAGAGCATTAATGTGACTCCGTCGAGTGAGATTCCTTAGCTATGGAGGCGAACCAGAACATCTTGCTTACAGCCAGATCTGACTGTAAAATTGCGACAGGGAAGATGTGTTCTGAAATCTGCCTGTCCGGTCATGTTGGCTTCAAATTGAGCACATCATGGATGGAGTCTAAAAATATGGAGGCGTATTCCTAGCCAGAGGATCCGCGTAGCAAAATCAAGAAGATTGTCATTGCATGACATTCGATGAACGGAACCTCGCGCTTACATCGTGAGCTTTTGGATGTAACGCCCTTGTTTGTAGAACACAGACGGACTCTGAACTGAACGCTTGTGATCCGTGTGATCCTGTACATTAACAATCTTGTACACTAGATCCAGGAGTAGCTAAAGGAGTCGACAAAAAATACAAATGCTCGTAAGATATAATAATGTGTTTCGGTGTATATGGGGAGCATGAAAGGAGAAGCATGTACAAATGTAACAGTTCAGTTTTGATGTGATGCTTGTGTATGCATGCTCAATTAATGGAGGTAACTAGGCATTCAAGTTCCATTGTTCTGTGGCTGTATCTGTATGAACCACAGATTTGCACATTCAATTTTGATAAGTTACACTTCACATGAGCAATTTGACTTCAACAGTATGTAAAATCCCAAGACATTTTGGCAGCTTGACTCCCAGTTTTCTAAGCTTAATCTAATTTTGTTTTTTCCTCGGTTATGTCCAAATTTAAATATTTATCGTTTGCCAGAAATTTCCATGGAGTCTGTTAAATTACCGTGCGTGCACATGTAGTTTTTTGAAAAAGAAAAACTCAGAATTAGGCAAAATCCCGTGGAGCCTTCGTTTTGGAAAAAGTATAGGCAAAATGAACTAGTAGTTCAATAAATAGGCAAAGTCAGAATTAGACCCCTGCTAACAGGGGTAAAAACACATATATGTGGTTGATTTACAGAGGGATGATGTTACCGTAACATGTGGTGCTATTGCAATGTCAGGGGCAATAAGCTATGGAGCTCCTTGTGTGCAAAACTCTTTGATGTTACACATTGTACATGTTGGCAGAAAAAACAAAACTATATCTGTGTGTAAATCTAATTATGTACAGTAACAATAAAAAAATATATTCTAGTTTCTATAATGCCTTCTGGTCCAATCTCTCGTTCCAGTTGAGGCACCTGATCAGGCTGCGGAACCAATCACCCGTTTGGTCAGATTTATTAACAGTTGGGAGTGGGTGCTGACTCATGGATATACGAACAGAGTCTCCTCTTGACAATTGCTGCCTCCTTTTGCCATCAAATGAAACCCATGCATTGCTTCTTGCCTCATCTGGTATCTAGTAAAGTTGCAAGTGCAATGGCAATCCATTAATGGTGCAGAGTTCATCAGTTAGCAAACCAAAGTATGTTGTGGGGTAAAACTTGACGAGATAAAATGTTCGTACAGTACGTTAATTGAGGTTGCACTGAAACAATAGACATCTCATTAGTTGTTCAGTACCTTTAATTCAAGCCGGGCAGAATCCGGAAGGATGACAGGTCTAAATGACAGTGAGTGAGGGCAGATTGGAGTAAACAGCATGCATGGGACATTTGGATGAACCTAGACAAGAAAAAACAAAATGATCATACTGAATTACTGTTCATTCAATGGATATGTAGGTATGGACAGGAGAAGAAACAGTTTAGAGCGTAACACACATGAATGCAACAATACACTGTAAAAAGCAAACAAACAAGGCATAACACTGTTTCTAATTATTGAGCCTTGACATCTGCAAAGTGGTTTTTCTCCATAGAAACATGACATGGTAGACATTATATCTGTGTAACCAAAATATTGCCATTCCATGTAAAAGTAACAGACATATGCTTCATAAATAGGAAATATCCTTTTGTTACATGGAGAGAAAAACATTTGAAGAAACAGGTCACATGTGTCATCATGGCACACGAAAATGTACATTTCCATGTCATGATATGGTTTAATAATGCTTATAACTTGTAAGAATTAACCTACCATTGATCCCCCTGCTGAAGTAGAATATGCTGTGCTGCCAGTTGGTGTTGCAACTATCACCCCATCAGCTTGCACCTAGATATATTTTTGACTTAGGAAAGTTATGGAATGTTTAAACAACAATACTGAATTTATTCCATAAATACTTGTACTGAACGGAATAATATAATCTTCAGGGGTAGGAGGGTTAACTGTAGCAGGCAGGCTCAAAGTGTATCTACATTAGTATTCCATTCCAACAATTAGCTGGCGCCAGCAAACAGTTTATGCAATCAATATATTATGCAAGAAAGTAAGCAGTAACTAATAACATTTAACTTGGAGAAAACTTGAAAGTTGGAACACAAGGTCAATACAGATATCCTTTATCATCAGACGATATTTTGAGAAAACAATCATATGAACAGTAATAGGAAAAAAAAAAGGTAAGTATAGCTTCTATAGTTCAATGCAGCTGTTGACTTGGTCAAGCATGATACAGTTGAGGGGAAAAAAAGGCTAACTTCATGACTCCATCTATTGAATTACAAAGCAAAAATATATAAAATAAAATATTAGATACACAGTGGCATGCAGTCACCAATAGGTCAAGATGCAGAGAGAGAGAACATCGTATTTTCTAGGACTTTCTGAATCATACCTTAGTGATAAGGTGGTTATGCTCATAACACTCAATTTTTGATAGGTATGGATTGGAACCTCGATCAACAACAACTTCATTCAGCACATCAAACACTTTACCAGGCATTGATTTTCCTTTACGAAAGATCTCACATCTTAGACGCATTCTAAGGGTTATATAAATTCCAAGTGTGTTGTTCCCATGGATTAAATCTCTCAAGTCTTGTCTGAAACCTTCGAACTGAGGTGAATAAAATGATAATATGCTTAGTTTCGACACAAAAACAGCTTAGTCTGATAAAATTATCACTGAGAGAATATTAAAACGTACATTATGTGAAGTTAAGAACCCAAGAGATCCGAGATTGAAGGAGACAACAGGTGGTACAGAAGTTCTAAATAAGTTTGATGCATGCAAAATGAGTCCATCACCACCCAAGCATGCAACAAAATCAACTCGCTCATGAAGGTCACTGATTTAAACACAAAGCACTGTTAGTAAATAGTAATAAGAAAATGTATGCAACTTCGCACTTATCACAAACATAAATGCTAACTTTGTACCTGGTATCTTGAGTATAGAAGGTTTGCACAAAACCATAACCTGGAATTCTAGCAAATGTATCATGAACATCAGGTTCCACAAGAACATTCATCTTTTCTTGATGATGCAGAAATGAAGCAACCTGAAAAGGAAGTGACTTGAAATTTAGCATGTCAAATGCTATGTATTTTGCTGAACAAAGAAGAGAACTACTGTATATAAGAACATAAATTATGTAGACAAAGTGACTATTAGAACAGCTCTGAAGAGAATTAAACAAAGACCATCTTTGCCTTTAAGATATGTTGCCAAAATTGAAGCACTAAAATCTTTATCTGTTGCTTAGCCACAGTTCCAAAATCACACCAAAGATTAACCCTACATGAAATGAGATCCACCAGTACCTCACTAGAACAGGTTATGGTATCCAATCAATGCAATAACCAGCCAATATCCCTGTTTGTGTATCCCAGTTCTTTTAGCTTTAAAGCGAAGCCCTTAATTGGCAATTGTTCATCGACCAAAATATTTCAACAAACTAAAACTAAAGAACAACTTTAAACTATGCAAGAAACGAAACATATATGTTCACTAACTAATTGTCTGTCAGATACAGTCCTTAGATCTCTGTTAATCTATTTTCCCACACCTTACCAAACAATAGTTATGTACCCAGTAGCAGAAAACAACAAAGTACCTCCAGAACATGAAATCATTTTCATGCACAAATTTCTCAAGCAGCAAATTCATTATATATGTCAAGAACACTAAGCTTCCTTGAGATGAGGAGTAATCCATTCATACCAGATACAAGAAATTAATACAACCTGTGTAGGTGTCTGAAGGATCATGGAAAAACAATATATATGCTCTAAATGGAAATTTGGCATTCACCTCTTTAGCTTCTTCCATGAGCTCATCGCCTAATTTCTTCAAAAGTAAGACGGTTTTTGGAGGTGATTTCCACATAAGCATCTGTTGCTGGGTACTTGGATGCGTAAAAGCCAGAGATGATTCTGTAACTTTTTCTCTACTACAAGAAAATCCATCAGTACGTACTAGAAACATCTCTGCTTTTCTTCTTGACTGGAGTCGAACAACACCAGTTGAAGATGCACACATATTTGCATCAACATTATCTGATTTGTTTCTCTCAAGATAAGGGGTACCATTCTTTTCAGTAGATTTCTGTGATCCAACCTGAACGTGTCCATTAGAACTGCTGGCAGATGCTCTAGTATCAACAGTAGCGACTGAAACTTCCCTTTCCTTTTCCTCAGTTAATGAGGAGGTTCCATTGTTGGAAGGTTTTCCATTAGTGATACCTGAAGCAACTGATAGAATATAATCATTGTCAAATGATTTCCCATTTGAACTTTCCAGAACTGCAAACTCTGCTGCTTCATAGTCAATGGTTCCATTACGCTCCACGCTGAGATTTTGTTTTCTCCTTGAGACCAGCAAGCTACTTGATCGTCTCCTAGAGTTTAGAACAGATTTTGGATAAACCTTTTTGCTTCTAAAAAACTTGGTCATCTCTTTTCTAGAGAAAACATCACAACTAGGAAATTGTGCTTTAAGGGGGTTACTCTCCAGTTTAAAGTTTGACAAGAGTTCTGCCCCAGTGCCAGGCATTTCGCCTTGTTGAGTGTTTTGATCATTGGAAAGGGCATTAGTGACCTCTAGATTATGACGAGCTATCTCTATGTCTATCTCACATGATTCCCCATTGTTCATGGTCCTATCAGATTCCATTATTGTACCATTTTCAGTACCATTCGTAGAGGAACTTGGGCTGCCTGTGTGCTGCATGGTCTTGTAACTTGTCAGGACCTTACCATTCCCATTTAGAGAGTGATTTTGGACAGCCAATCTCTCTGAACGAGTAACATATTGTTTCCATCTTGAAACCATTGCAGACGTCCTAGAAACACCTTCTTTGCTATGGAGATAAATGGGCTTCTTTGCGCCATCTGACACAAGAGCTGCAAATTGCTGAACCTGTTCACATGATGGTGCAGTTCCAATCTCAACTGGCATATTCACACCTCCTATCTTCCCAGATGATACAGCTTCCTGAACTCCTGAAAGGTACAAATCATCTTTAGAATCTTCTTCCCGGAGATCAACAATAGTTTTGAATCCCTTTTCTAGTAACCATGCCAGTCCCTCCTCACTGACTTGCCCTCCCCTCCAAAATGCAACCTCTAGCTCATCTATTCCTGAATCATCTGACACAATCGAAAGGTACACCGGAAACCAATTTGCAAATAACGTCGGACATGGATAACCATCAGGCCTTGGGAAACCTGCATCGTAACAGGCGTTCTTCAATCTCTGCAGCTTCCTCCATACGTTCAACCCCCTGGGCTCACTCGGTGCAAGGTAGCAGGCAAGCGCCACCTGCATACTCTCACAGCAACGCTTCATGTCTCCTCGGAACAAGGAGAGCGGTGGGATCTTATCAGAGGTGCTGTCCTCAGATCCTTGGAAGGCACTTGCAACACCGGACCTCCCTGAGAGCACCTCATTCCTTCCCCGGTTCAGCAACGCCAGCATGCAGCCAAGGACGGCAGCGACCTTGTCTTCCAACACTGGCAGATCCTCTGATTCCACATCATAGCGTACAGGGCACTCTCCTGTCTCTGGATCACAGAGTGCTGACATGACCGCGGTGTGGAGCTGCTCGGCAGCACGGAATATGCGGCAGTAGGCCTCAATCTCTGCGATGTCACCGGGCACCGGACCGATCCACAACAACTGGGACAGGTCCCTTGTGTGAAAATTCTACAAGAAACCATTCGATCCATCAAATACAGCATCATCGCCTCATCCATGATAAATGTAAGTAGGAAAAATATTCAATACAAAATTGGAATGGAGCTATCGATGCAAGCAAACAAGAAAGGAAATACAAGCTCCCGTCTAGCATCATACTACTGGATGAGCAAGTAAAGGCCAGCAGCTATATTTCCTACATAAGTAGTACGAATATTACCAATGAAGGTTGTAGAACTAGACGCTGCCAAGACCCCCAGAAGCGCGTCCGGAGCTGCTCCCTAACAGTTCGACGAAATGCTCTCTGCTCCCCAACTGTTCGACGGAATGCTCAAGAACGGAAAAGGAGGGCCAACCAACCTGGGAATCGAGCCCGATCCGGGAACCGAAGGACGACGCCCGCGCGGCGACGCCATGGCGCGCCGCCGCCGATCGCCACCACCACCTGCCGGCGACCCAGGCGACTCGCACCCCGCCGACAGACGCAGCCGGGAGCTTGACGGGCCCGTGCGGCGCGCAGACGTCTAGCATCAAGCCAAGCGCGGCGCCGGCGGCGAGGATGGGTCGGGGCCAAGAAAGGCCGGAGCTTTGCGCGGGGGCAGCTACGAGCTCTCGTCGAGGGAGCCAGGCGGCGTCGCTGTCGCGGCGGATGTTGTCCCGGCGAGCGCCCCGATGGCATCCACAGGGAGCGAAGGCCTAGAGATCAGAATTGACTGGTTGGTTCGGGAAAAAAAACCGTGGCTTTGAGGAAGGAGCAGTGGAATCAATCGTCGAAAACAAAGGGTGAAGGTGAAAGCAGCTGCGGCAGGTGCGCCATTGCGATTGTGTGCACACTTGTTCCTCCTGCAACTGCCAGATGGTGCTCCACAAAAAAAAGAAGATTTTGGAAACAAAATGTGGCTGGAAAAAGGGGAGACGGAGGAAAGAGGGGTAAATGGAGCCATGAGTTGAGAAATTGAGATGAGCGAAGTCTTCTTTTTCTGAAATCGACGTTCTTGGAGGCTTGCTAAACGGATGAGGTTTGAGTTGTGGGGATACCGATCGTGGACCACAATGTGTGGTTGAGTTTCTAGATTGGTCTGGGTTCTGGTAAAATGGATGCCGTAGGGAACTCGTAGAATTGTTTTGGTTTTGGATTTCATCCCCAAACTCTGAAATCTACTACTCCCAAGAACGAGCCTACTAGAAACCACACATTTCAGATTTGTCAAAAGAAAGATCTCTTTTGCACCTCTAACTCTTACATACTCCCTCCATCCTAAATTATTTGACAATTCCAAATCCAAAAATCTTAAAGAGTCATAGCACCAATAAAAAAGAAAACTATAAAGATTTATGACATTAAATAGATATATTATAAAAATATAATTAACAATAAATTTAATAATACTTAGTTAACATCATAAATGTTATTATATTACCATATAAGTTTAGTTAAACTTAGGATACTTTGACTCTCCAAAAATTTTGGATGTCTTAATTATAATTTGGGATGGAGGGAGTATAAACTAAGTCACATGCTCATTTAATTCATACAACTACCTCTATCCGAAGAGTTTTTCACAAAATTTAAGCATACTTTTTATTATGTCGGAACGGTTGAGAGTCCCCATGTGTTTTGGTTTTGAGTAATTGATAAAATTCACCTAAGTACTAATCTTGATCTCTAAGTGTGAATCATGAGATAGGTTGGTACATGTCATGTGATGGAGCAAGGTGGATCAAGTAAATGACACAAGCTCTAGCATGGTGGTGGAAAGGAAAATGGTGTGAATGCAAAGGTAAAATGCTAGGAACCATTTTCGGTTTGGTGATCAAGATATCATAGAGGATGTGATTACATTTAGCATAGATAGTCGTACTATCAAGGATGGAGCTCTTAAGTATGATTACGGTTATCATGTGCCACTAGGTTCATATGTATTGCATTAAAATCAATTGAACTAGTAGAAACAACCAACTTAATCCAAGATAAATGTGAACTAAAAGGTAACACACATGCACAAATGTTGGGATCACTTAGTGTTGGCTCTTGGAAGCTTGGAGAAGTTGGAGAAGCATTGGGCAGATCAAAAGAGCTTTGGACAATGGTTCGGACGGAAGGTGTATGGCCGGTCCGGACCATTAGAGATGGGTCCGGAGGCATACCCTAGCTGGCTCGGCTTGGGAGAGGCATCCGGACGCTGTTTGCGGTCCGGACGCAGGGCACCGGATGTGCGTCTGAAAGTCCTGGCCCTCTCTGTTGCACTCTGTGTGAAGTGGCCGGACGCAGGTGATGGTCCGGTTGGTGACACCGGACGCGGGTCCGGAGGTGTTGGCTGCTCGGGGCAGCTCTCGGGTGTTCTCGGGTGCGCGGAAATATATTTTCGGACCCATGAACAGTAGAGACCGGACGCTACTGTTGCTAGCGATCGGAGCTACATGGCAGGCTATGGCTCAGGCGGGAAAGCGACCGTTTGAATCAGAGGCAGACCGGACGCAGGGTGTCACACCCAATTTTAAGAATAAAATTGAATGCGAATAACTCATGTATGCCCAGAGATCAATCACACACATAAGCCGACAAATCTTTAAATAGTACCATCACTGAGTGCTTATTACATAACGAATAATATTCTTAAACAAAACAGCGGAAATAAAGATAACTCTCGCGACGAAGCTCCACTTCACAGGGAACGACGACTGGTTGACCACTAGCCTAGTACTCCTCACGGTAGTCTTCAAAGCCATCTGAAGGGGTTGAGAAAGCAAGAGTGAGCACTTAAAGTACTCAGCAAGAGTAACATAGGGGTATGAAGCTCAAAGGCTGACACTGTCTGTACTGCGGTTGCTTTTAGCTTGGTCAAGTTTTACCAACACTTAGCTTTAGTTATGCATACCCAGTTGATAACCACATGATAAGATTAATAAACAACATTAACATATAAACAACATGATCATCTACACTGTGAGTTTTCCAGGCCGCTCGTGACCGTGAGCACGGCTATCATGATAGATTTACACTCTGCAGAGGTTATACACTTTACCCACAAGCCGTGTTGCCCATATGCCCGGGTTAATTACTCCCAAAACACTGCCAAGGTGAGCGGGCAGGGAACACTATGAAGTCTTTCAAAAGCCCTTTCTAACATGTAGCGGACCCTACGGACCCAATGCAAAGGGGAATATGGGACACCCCGATGGTACCACCCGCAGCGGTCCCCACACAAGTTATACCCCATAACCAGCTCGGCAAAGGTGCCTTTTACGAACCACAAGCATGTTAGTCCAAACTTCATACTTAACTAAAGCCAGAGCCATTATAGCACTCGTGGTTGCATTTGAATCCCAGCTTTTGCCCTACAGTGGGGTCCTATTCCATGTTTCTACAAAAGCAAATTTTATCTCATTGTTGCATATATCATTAATCAAGATTCGATTCAATATTCATCATGTAAAGCATAGCAAAGCTACCCATATGCATAGAGACCCATGGTGACAAGGTAAAAGGATAACAAAGCTATGATAAATCTAATAGGAATCAAATTAGACACATGCAATCATGACTAGATTAACTAGGGTGAATAGGTAACAAGGATGATCCCATGTTAAACTTGCCTTGATCACAAAGCTCTTGGTGATCCTGATCTGCTGCAAAGAACTCTAGCTCACCGAAGATCTCACCGGCTGTACTCGATCAACATCACCACGCAATCATCCGAACAATCATACACGAAGCAATAAAGATATGATCAGAACATTACACCATAAACAATAAAGAGGTTTTAAAAAGGTTATAAAACAGATCTATACTTTACTACGATCACAAAGACGCGAAAACCACGCTAATCGGATCTAAAACGAATAAATTATAGATTAAATAAGATTTTGAAAAGGGCAAGATTAAAGCATTAAAGAATTAATTTACTTTGATTTTCAAAAGTTATTAACATAGATGAAATCTATACTACGGGATAGAGCATAAAATTACGGATCTAACGCAACTTGAACGGATCAATTTGGATTTAAAATGAGCAAATTATAAGCATTTGAAAATCAGTGGCAAAACTGTAAATAGGGTTTTTCTTTTAATTTCGAATTAAACAGATCTGACAAGGGAATACGTCTTCCAGTGAGGAAAACGTAAAGATGAAATCTGCCTTAGGACTGCGGGTTGAGGGGCCGAAAAGGGCAGGGGCTCTTTAGCAAATCTGCCACCCGAAGGGGTATCGGCCGCTCAGGGCCGTTGGATCTGATCTGGGCGATCCAGATTAGAAGAGAGGAGGGAGAGGGCGGTGCTCCGCCGGAGCAGGGCGGCGCACGGCGGGGCACCATGGCCGAACGACCGAAGCTCGCTGACGTAGAGCAATCTAGAGCTATGGTGCTCGGTTCTCCAAACCGAAAGCACCGGGAGAGAGAGAGAAGAGGGAGGCGAACTCACCCAGGGCACAGACGAGGCTCGGGGATGGACGAAGATGGCCGGCGACGAGAGACAGCGGCGGCGGCTTCCTGCAGAGCGGCGGCGGGGTCAAACCGGGCGCAAAAGAATGGAAACAGAGAGGGGAAAGATGTTCCGCAGTCACGCGAAGACACTGCGAGGGTCGGAGAGACGTACGGTGACAGGAATTGCACGGAACGGCGGCTCGGCGGCGGAGCAGAGCAGCGGCAATGGCGGCCGGTGGCGCTGCTGCTGTCTAGGGCTAGGCAAAGCGCGAGGCGATGGGAAAAACCGGCGCGGGGTTGGTGCTATTTAAAGGAGGGCAAGGGAGAGGTCGACGCGGACACAACGCGCGCGGCGCGACGCGGCGCGGCGGCGAGCAGAGTCCTGCTCGGACTCGGCGCGAGAGAGGAGGGAGGAGCTGACACACGGGCCCGTGCCGACAGAGAGAGAAAGGAGGGAGAGAGGCCGCGGCGGACTGGGCCGAGAGCGTGGAGGTCGGCCCATGCGAGGGGGAAAAGAAGGGGGAGAGAGGAGCAGGCCGGTTTGGGCCAGCAGGCCGAAAGAGGAGGGGAGGGTGAGAGAGGGTTTTATATTTTCCTTTTTGCAAATTGATTTCAAATTGATTTTCAAAAGAGTTTTGAAATCTTTTCTAAATTTTGCAAATTCAAACCATACAAAGGAAAAATGCAGAGGCATGAAATGCACAAGAAAAAGGGTAAACCTATCATGAGATTTATTTTATTTGTATTTAATTCTATGATCACAAAATGCTTGAATTAAATCAAATTTAAATTAAATTCAAATCTAATTTCTATTTTCAAATTTTAAGGTGTTACACAGGGCTATTGGTCCGGTTGGCGCGTTGCGCGCGTCCGGACCATGCGACCGGAGGTCTATGCAGAGCCGTTGGCTCTCGGCTGGCAGTGGGTCCGGACGCAGTTGATGATCCGGACCCCCTGTGAAACCTGCGTCCGGAGGTGGCGCAGAGAGGCAGTTTTGGGGGCAAAACAGCTAGTTGTGAGTGAGGGCTATATATAGCTATATGGCCGGCCCTTTGGGCAACTTCTTGCACATTCTCATCACTCACACACTTGTGTTCATTTGTGAGAAGCCCACCACTCATTCCTCTGAACATATTTGACATATTCATGAGAGATTGAGTGAATCCAAGTGCATTGCTCGTTGATTGCAATCTAGTGGCACTTGGTGATTATCGTCATCGTGGAGCTCTTGTTATTCTTGGAGGTTGCCACCTCCTAGACGGCTTGGTGCGACGAGGATCGCTGAGCGGAGGAAGGTGATTGTCTCCGGCTCCGATCGGTGGATTGTGAGGGGTTCTTGAACCTACCACGCGGGAGATTCGCGAAAGGTATCTCTAGTGGATTCCACGTAGCTTGGGGATCCCCATCTTGTGTTGGTTGTGCGGCACCCTTGAACGGGTTTGGCTTGGATTGCCAATTAGCGCGTGAACCTCCAAGTGGGTGTATCGCTACAATGAGGACTAGCTTGTTGGCAAACAAGTGAACCTCGGTAAAAAATATTGTGTCTCATTGTCTCTCTATCGAGGATTCATCTTGTGATTGATTGGTTATCTATTGGTTTATCTCTTCACGTTGGTATAACCATTCTATCTCTAGATTTGCATTACATTCTTTACATTCTTGTAAAGTAGAGCCTCTAGCTTAGCTTGTGTAGCTTAGTCTAGTTGTACTAGTGATCTAGCTCTTGTGTGTGACTTAGAACATATCTTGCAAGTAACTAGAATTGGTAGGTGGCTTGCCTAACCTTAGAGCTAAAGCAAACTTGCTTATCGCCGTGTTTTATTCTAACAAGTTTGCTAAGTGTTGTTGTAGAAAATTTAATTAGGCTATTCACCCCCCTCTAGCCATACCTAGACCTTTCAAGTGGTATCAGAGCTAGTACACCGTACTTAAAAGCTTAACATCCCACGGTGTTAATATGGCTCAAATCAACAACACCAAGAGGGCACCTAAGTTTGATGGCAACAATTATAGCTATTGGAAGGCCTTGATGACGACCTATCTTAAATCAATCAACCGGAAGATATGGTTGGTGGTTGACAAGAAATCTAAGATGGTGAATGAAGAGGCACCCACCACGGCCGAAGAGGAGAAGCGCCAAAACAATAATATTGCCTTGAGTGCAATACATGAGGCAATCTCCAAGGAAGTCTTTGAGCAAATCAAAAACTTGGAGAGTGCTCATGAGACTTGGAAGAAGCTAGAAGAGTCATATGAAGGGACTCAATCCATGAAGGGAGCAAAGGCCTATATCTTGAAGGAAAAGTTTGCTAGCTTCAAGATGAAGGAAGATGAGAACGTGCCCGAGATGTTCAATAGGCTTGAGGTGCTTGTCAATGACCTTAAGTCACTTGGAGAGAAGGTGGAGAACAAGGACTTCTCATTCAAGTTCCTAAGAAGTCCTCCCTCAAGATTTGAGATGCTAGTCACTCTATTGGTGAGAAGTGGATTGGACACAACTACACCAAACCAAATTCTTGGTGAGGTGATGACCGGTGACACCTTTAGAGAAGACAAGGACAAGATTAGAGAAAACAAGGAAAAGAAGGATGACAAGAAAGATGAGAAGAAGAAGAGTGTGGCATTCAAAGCCACATCATTGTCAAAGGGCAAAGCTAAGTGTGATCAATCAAGCAATGATGAATGCTCAAGTGATGATGATGAAGATGATGAAGAATAAATGGCCCTCTTTGTCAAGAAGTTTGGCAAGTTCATGAAGAAGAAGGGCTATAGAGCTAGGAGGAGGAAGAACTCCTTCAAGAGCAAGAACAATGACAAGAGGTGTTTCAAGTGCAATAGCAAGGATCACTTCATTTCGGATTGCCCACATCATAGTGATGATGAAGATGAAAGAAGGGCAAGAAGAAAGAAAAGAAAGAGAGTAAGATGTTTCTCAAGAAGAGCAAGAAGGGAGGCTCATATGTTGTCACTTGGGATAGTGATTCAAGTGAAGATGATGACTCCAGTGATGATGAGAAGAGATCAAGCAAGAAGAAGGCACTTGCTAGCATTGCTATGAAGAATAAGATCTCTCTCTTTGACACTCCATCGACATGCTTCATGGCTAGGCCAACTAAGGTACAATCCGATGATGAGAGTGACTCTAGTGATGATGATGATGAACCCACTAAAGATGAATTAATTGCAATGTTGGATGATGCTAAGACTCACTTTGACCACACAAGAAAGGAGTGCAAAGCATTGCGAAAAGAGAATCATTCTCTCAAGCAATCCTTTGATGAGCTCAACCTTATTCATGAGAGGCAAACGAATGCCCATGAGAAGCTTGGAAAAGCTCACTCCAATCTTGAAAAAGCTCAGTCTAAGCTTGAAAAGGCTCATTCACTTCTTGTTGAGCAAAATGAGAAAGAGCATGTTTCAACATGTAACATGGGAACAACTTGTGATATAATTGATGAATCATTCTATCAACCCATCATCATCACCCCAACTAACCCTTCTTGTAGCACTTCTAACTCTATCTGTTCTACTAGTGATGTTGTCACTTGTGACACTACACTAATGGTTGAGAATGAGACCCTTAAGAAGGAGGTTGGTAAGCTCACTCTAGCATTAGGCAGTGCCTATGGTGGAGACGCCCGCTTGCTTAAGTGCTTGGGTAGTCAAAGATTCTCCCTTTGCAAAGAGGGACTTGGATATACCCCCAAGAGAGGCAAGGCGACCTTTGCAACTCCAAAGCCTCGCTTTGTGAAGAGCAATGGTCGGTTTTGCTCTAGTTGCAAGCAAGTAGGGCATGATGAGCAATATTGCAAACTAAACCAAAGCAAGATAAAATTTACACATGCATCTATTCGCTTTGATTCTAGTTATATGCTTACCAAGGGAAAGAAAGGTGTGATAGCTAAGTACATGGGTACACCCAATGAGAGCTCAAAGAAGAAAGTTATTTGGGTACCTAAGTCCTTAGTCACTAACTTTGAAGGAATCAAACAAAAATGGGTACCTAAGAAGAATTGAATCTTTTTGTAGGTTAATTATAAAGCCGGAGGGAGGCATTGGGTGCTTGATAGTGGGTGCACTCAACATATGACCGGAGATTCAAGAATGTTCAACTCTATCAAGCCAAATGATTGCAATGGGATTGAATCTATCACTTTTGGTGACAATGGCAAAGGCAAGGTCAAAGGGATTGGTAAGATTGCTATATCCAATGACATGAGCATATCAAATGTGTTGCTAGTAGAGAGCTTGAACTTCAACTTGCTATCCGTAGCTCAACTTTGTGATTTTGGATTTAAATGCATCTTTGGAGTTGATGATGTAGAGATCATAAGTGTAGATGGCTCTAACTTGATATTCAAAGGATTTAGATATGAGAATCTATACTTAGTTGATTTCAATGCCAAAGAAACTCAATTGTCAACTTGCTTGCTATCCAAATCTAGCATGGGTTGGTTATGGCATAGAAGGTTTGGTCATGTTAGAATGAGGCAATTGAACAAATTAGTCAAGCATGATCTAGTTAGAGGCTTGAAAGATGTGGTCTTTGAGAAAGATAAGCTATGTAGCTCTTGTCAAGCCGGCAAACAAGTTGGAAATACTCACCCTAGTAAGAGCATGATGAGTACTTGCAAACAATTTGAGCTCTTGCACATGGACTTGTTTGGACCAACTGCCTACACTAGCATTGGTGGAAACAAATATGACTTTGTGATAGTTGATGATTTCACTAGATATACATGGGTATTCTTCTTGAGTGACAAGAGTGAAACATTTGATACCTTCAAGATCTCTGTCAAGAGATGCCAAAATGAATTTGAAACAACTATCAAGAGAGTGAGAAGTGACAATGGTAGTGAATTCAAGAACACTAGAGTTGATGAGCTATGTGATGAATATGGAATCAAACATCAATTCTCGGCCAAGTACACACCTCAATCAAATGGGCTTGTTGAGATAAAGAATAGGACACTCATTGATATGACAAGATCTATTCTTAGTGAATACAATGTGAGTGATTCTTTTTGGGCCGAAGCTATCAACACGGCTTGCTATTATAGCAACCGACTCTATTGCCACAAGATGCTTGAGAAAACTCCTTATGAGCTATTAAATGGAAGAAAGCCAAATATTGCATACTTTAGAGTATTTGAATGCAAGTGCTATATCTTGAAGAAAGGTGCAAGATTGAGCAAATTTGAGAAGAAATGGATGAAGACTTCCTACTTGGCTACTCAACTACAAGCAAAGCTTATAGAGTATGGAATCTTACTCATGGCATAGTTGAGGAGGTACATGATGTGGAGTTTGATGAAACAAATGGATCTCAAGATGAGAATGCTAACCATGATGATGTGAGAGGTGAACCTTTGGCCAATGCAATGAAGAACATGGATATTGGGGACATTAGGCCAAAGCAATTGGATGATGAGCAAGATATTGAAGATCAAGTGAATCCTCCATCCAATGTGCAACTCAATGACAATCAAGCTAGTTCATCCTCTGTAACTCAAGATCAAGAAGCTAGCTCATCTACTCTACCCAATGATCAACCAAGTACAAGCAATCAACTTCCAATACTCCAACCTACATCTATTGCAAGAGATCATACTATAGATCATATTATTGGAGATATCACTAGTGGTGTACTGTCGACAAAATATGTGTCGCAGTCTACCTAGGGGGTACCCCACGGTAGTAGATTGTAGGCGGAGGTGTGGCGACGACGATCAAGCGTAACACAGAGAGCGTAGACACGACGGTTTATACAGGTTCGGGCCGGCAAACCATCGTAATACCCTATGTCCTGTGTTCTGGTGGCTAGATTGATCTCGTATATCAGGTTACAAGATTTGTAGATGATCTGAGAGAGGTTGCCTGGGGGTTTTTGAGGGGGGTCCCTACTCGCCTTATATAGCCGGAGAGCAGGGTTACAATTTCCATATCCTAACCGATTACGATCGGTTCCCTATGGCAAGGGATCCGAGTCTATCTACTAGGATCTTCCTTGGCGAGCAAGTCTTCTTAGGAGTCCTTAGCGAGCATGATGGGCTGGTCGCATGCCACAAGGCCTCGTAGGCTGGGCCGTCTCCTGGTTGGCAGGCCCAAGAAGGTCCCTGGGGATATGCCGAGGTTATATCCTTAACAAGTTCCCGAGCACGTTATATTCTTCTAGCGAGCCCGTGGCGTCATCCTGAGAGGCATCCAGCTGGTCGCCGTCATGCGGGTGTGGTCGTCGTAGAGTCCCGACCAGTACGGCTGGTCGAGGTGCTGCTCGGAGAGGTCTCCCGACCAGGTCGATCTGGTTGAGAACGTCGTAACTTGGCGTGCGAGTTGGTCGCCTTGCCGGATGCTGCGGCTGCTTGCTGGAAGAATGTGACGTGCTGAAGAATAAAAAACTTTTGAAAGGTCTTTCCCTAGTGAAGTGTACCCACTTAGGCTCTGCAAAAACCGCACATTAAAATAGCAGAGCTTTGTTTGTGAACAAGATCAGTACATTCACCGCAAGGTGAAGTGTACCCACTTAGTCCTCGAGCATGGTAGCGGGTGAAGTATGCACGTGGTGCCATGCTTTATAAAGTAGTGCATAAAGTATATAAATAGAGATTGGAGCATAAATTTGCAAAAACGATTGCAAGTACCCATAGCCCCCGAGCCTGATGTGAGTAGCGAGTAGCTTCTTGCATCAGGATCAAGTATGCATAAGATAAAGGATTGAAATACTAGTTTAATGATAAATGACTGTGAATACCCGTAGTCCTCGGGCGTCAGTCCCCGGGTGTTGTCCGTCTGGTGGCTGTTTTCTGGCGCCCTGATCATAGTGCCCGAGCCTTGCTCGGAGTGGAGCTAGGCGAAGTCCTCGAGCATGGTCGGGAACACAACTGACACTGAGGGTAGTAGTCGGTGTTGACGGAGTCCCCGAGCGTGTTTGTGCGTGTAGCCCTGTCGACCGTGTCGGCCAGGTTGCTGTAGTTATATCCTCTTCCTGAAAAATAACAAAGATGCGCGTCTAGTCCCCGGGACTGTGGTATTGGTAATATTGCGTGGAAAGATTATTAGCCATAAATCATATAATTGACTATAGGCGAATGTTTATGGAAGGGGAGGTAAATGGGCCGAAACAACCGGTGAGGACAGCAATCCAAGCCACGTCGCAGAAAGTGGGCGTGGTGGGTTCTTGTTTGGTCTGCGCGGTTTCCCAAAAACCCTGGAATGGGAAGCGTTGCGCCCCTTGGTATAAAAGGGAGAAGGGCGGCGGCGGTTTTCATTAGCGTTGTGGTGAGGAATCCTTCATCTTCCGCCGCGATTATCTCATTATATCAGTCGTTCCCTTGCCGATTAACTTGCCATCGTAGTCTCTGGCCGCTCATATCCGCCGGAAATGGCGCCGAAGAAAGGTGTGAATAGAAGGTCATCGTCGGCGGTCAGGGGAGCTTCTGTGTCATTGCCCCCAAATGCTAGTGTCGAGGATTTGGTGGTGCCGCCCTGGGCGGAGTACTGGACTCGGAGTATGTTGAAGGAAGACAACATTAATGCTCTTGTTTTTGGCGGTCTTCTTCCAGGTAAGGAGGTCGGCGGGTGGCGGCCATCGTTCGGTGAGTCGTATCCGACGTCGGACACTGGTGAGCTTGTGGTATTCGAACCTTTCTTTCGCTGCGGATTCGGGATTCCGGTTCATCCTTTCCTTCATGGCCTTTTGCGATACTATGATATTTCACTCTGCAATCTTAACCCCAACTCGATCGTTCACATTGCGACGTTTATTCATATGTGTGAGGCGTTTATTGGGATCTATCCCCACTTTGATTTGTTCCGGTACTTCTTTCGTTTGAAGACAAATGGGAGCAAGTCGGTTGATGTTATTAGTTCAGTTTACCTTCAACTCAGAGATGGTATGGCTAGGGAATACGTCTCGATGCCGCTGCATTCCAAATTTGCTGGACACAAGTCAAGGTGGTTTTATATTCATTAGGAGGAACCCTTTGCGCCATGTGATCCTTCGCTAGTGCCAACAGTTTTGGAGACCTGGTCGGACCTGCCTTCTGGGGCTAATTTGGATACCGTGAACTTACTTTTGGAGCTGCTCGACCGCCGCACTCTTGATGGGGTGGGGGTAGCTTGTAGTTTTATTGCCAGGCGATGTCAGCCCTGCAAGGACAGGGCGCATCCAGCTTTTGAGTACGCTAGGATTGTTGACGGTACTCGCGAAGCGCAGGAGAATATTGAGAGCACTGTTGGTGAAAAGTGTCTAAACTACACCTTTGACATGTCGAAGCGTTCGCGGCCATCGCGTTCGAGGGAGGCTTTTTCTCTTCGTAGTCCTCCTCCTCAGGTTTTGATCTATATCTTGCTCTGCATTGTATCATTGTAGCTAGTGGTGTACTTATGTGCCTCTATTATGCAGGTTTGTGGTGAAGACCGTGCTCACTATTTTGCCATCTTGCCGACCCCTGGTCTGTTGCCAGAGTTTTGTACGCCCTTGGCGGGTTTTGGTCAGCCGACTGGGTCTGGTCGTTCTAAGGGGATTGATGATGAGGACCTTGTTGGCGAAGAGCTTCTCGGCGTTGGGACAACTGTTGTCGATCCAGAGCCTTTGAGGTCGGAGCCCTGGGCTGCAGGTCCCCCGGGACTTGGTAGTGGACTTGCTTCTTCGGGGAGTCCCGAGATACCTTCCGGTTTTGCTGCAGAAATTGATGATGGCGATGTGCCACTAGCGTTTACCCATCGTTCGAAGAGGAGGAAGCAGGCTTCTGTTATAATTGAAGATGATTTTGTGGGAGTGTCTCCCCCGCCGGAGGGTATTGTCGGTGATGAAGACTCTGATTCTGGTCGGAGCATCTTGAGTGGTGTGGAGGTGAGTCGTCAGCTTGTTTTCATCATGAACTGGCCGCATGTTTATCCTTGTTTCATAGGCGTTGTTGAGAACTGGTCGGGAACGTAAGCTTCGCGTTGCGTCTTTGGAAAAATCTTTGTGAGAATCTCGTGCGCGGACGCATGAATTGGAGAGGGCTCTGCTGGAAAAGGATCGTGACATCGATCGTCTTTCATAGGCGAAGAAAGGTTGGCTCGTAGTGGTCTATGGAGTTCCTCTAGTTGTTGCTTTTGTACTTACACCTTTTGTTGTTTGTAGAACTGGCGGATCAAGTTGTTGCCTGGCGTCGTTGGTTTTGGGATGTTGTTGGAGAGGTAAGGCCGGTGGTGTCCTGTGTGGACGATGTTGCCTTCGCTTCCGCTCCTGCGTCGGATGATATTGTTGGTGACATTGTGGCGAAGGTGCAAGGCTTTTGTGGTCGCTTCAAGACGTTTGTGACTTTGGCGGCACATGAGATGCTTTCCCATGGGTTATCGATGTTGCAGTCGCATTACCCGCACGTCAGTCTTCGAAGGTTGGAGACTGGTTATGCGGTCGGTATTTCAGACTCTGATATTAGTCGTTTAGAGAAGGAAGCCAACGTGGTAGCTAAGGATTTGCTTCGCGATATGGAGTTTTTTGCTACTAGATAGCTGTTGTTGTATGTGATGGGGGGTTGGTATGGACGTGTAAGTGAAATGTGTCAAAGCTTTTCTTTGTTCGGGCGGTGAGCTTTTATTTCACTTGTATGTCCCTTCATGCCTACTCAGTCGTGAGCCATAGCGAATAAAGCGTTCTGCCTTGGGTCTCAAATGGTCTAGGTCGTAGGGCTATCGCCACTTCACACGTAGGATACATAAGGACTCAGAGGCTCTATCGTGGCGTGACCAGGGCCTGTGGAGACCGTTCCTGCAGACGCTGGGCGCAAAGTCATGCTGCTTGTAGAGTCATCGACCGTTCCGTGGTCGTATACAGATTCTGGGCGCATAACCTCATGGCTTCTGACTCAAATGATATCGCCCGGTTTATGGGGAAATATCAGTTGGGAGTTCTATCACTGTGGTCGTAACGAGTAGGGTAGCTACTTCTATTCGCTATGACCCGTTGGCAGACCAGCTTCGGGGGCTTTCTGGTTATGGCCAGGCTATTTGGAGAACGCCGTGATGCATTTGGAGAGGTCGTCGAACACCGTGGGAGTGTTTTGGGGGAGTCGCCGATCGCCATATGTGTTTTGTAGTGGTCGTCGGGCGTTGTGGTCACGAAATAGATGACAAAAAGGGAGAACATGTATGGGCGGGATTGTCGAACTTTATTGATATCGGTGGGAGAAATTATACAAGTATTCAAGCGTAGAAACGTCTGAGGTGTTCTATGCTCCATGAGTTAGGTACGTCGATGCCTCCCTGGTCGGCGAGTCGGTAAGACCCTGGTCGGGTTACCTCTTTGACAATGTAGGGGCCTTCCCAATGTGACGAGAGTTTGTGCATGCCTTCGGTCTTGAGTTTCCTCTTGAGTACGAGGTCTCCGGCAGTGAATGATTTGTTATTGACATTGCGGTTGTAGTATCGTCGAACACCTTCTAGGTACTTGACCGTGCGTATGCACGAAGTTAGCCTTTGTTCTTCGAGATGGTCGATGCCGTCGATGCGAGCCTAGTCGGATGTTTCTTCGTCGTAGTTTTCCACACGTGGAGAGCCAAAGGCGACCTCGGTTGGCATTATTGCTTCCGAGCCGAAAACCATGAAGTATGGGGAGACGCCGGTGTTTCGACTGGGTTGCGTACGTAGTCCCCAAAGCACTGCGGGCAATTCGTGTAACCAGTGACCTATGTTCTTCTCTTCCTCCTGGTATAGTCTTTTCTTGAGTGCGTCTAGTATCATTCTGTTTGCGCATTCGACCTAGCCATTTGCTCTTGGGTGGGCGACAGAGACGTACTTGACCAGTATTTTATTGTCTTCGCAGAAATCCCAGAAAGAAGTTCCAGTGAAATTTGATCCCATGTCGGTGATGATTGAATTTGGGACACCGAATCGGTGTATGATCTCGTCGATGAAGGTTACCGCGGTTCCGGCCGATGCCTTGGTGATTTGTTTGACTTCGATCCATTTGGAGAACTTGTTGACGACCACGTAGATCCATTTAAAGTTTGTCGGTGCTGGTCGGAAGGGACCTAGCATATCCAAACCCCAACAAGCGAAGGGCCAAGAAGCTGGTATTATTTGTAATTCCTGGGCGGGACAGTGAATTTGTTTGGCGAAGAATTGGCACCCCTTGCAGGTTCACACCATTTGCTCTACGTCGGCGACCGCCGTCGGCCAGTAGAAACCTGCTTGGAAAGCTTTTCGTACCAGTGACTTTGCGGCGGCATGATTACCACAGGTGCCGGCGTGGATGTCTTGCAGGATCGTCGCACCCTCTTCCTTGGAGACGCATTTTTGTAGCACTTCCATCTTGGAGTTTCTCCTCATCAGCCTGTTGTCCACTAGGACATAGTTGTGAGCTCGGCGGGTCAATCATTCTGCTTCTGTCTCGTCTGATGGCACTACGTTGTTGGAGAGGTACTGGACGAAGTCATCTCGCTAGTCGAATGGTCGACTAGTGTTTGCGACGGTGAGTACGCTGTCCTGCGGTGGTGGTACTTCCTCGGGTGGAGCTGCGCGCTCGTCAGCGATTGACGGTTCATGTAGGTCCTTGATAAAGACTCCCGTCGGGATGGGCGATCGTGACGATCCTAACTTGGACATTTCATCTGCAGTCTGGTTTCGATCTCGCGGAACATGGTGGTATTCGATCCCGAAGAACTTGCCTTCTAGCTTTCGAATTGCGGTGTAGTATGTGTCCATCTTCTCATTGGAGCACTTCCATTATTTGTTGAGTTGATTGATTACTAGGTCTGAGTCACCGTTGACGATGATGCGCTTTATGCCGAGTTTGTTTGTGATTCTGAGCCCGTGAAGGGCTGCTTCGTATTCAGCGGCGTTGTTGGAGGCTGGAAACAGTAGCCGTATGACGTATCGTAGCTTATCGCCGGATGGTGATATGAAGAATAGGCCGGCGCCAGCCACGTGGATGGATAGTGACCCGTCAAAGAATAGGGTCCAGTGTTCAGGGACATCGGTGCTTATAGGGACCTGTATGTCGGTCCATTCGGCGATGAAATCAGCGAGTGCTAGTGATTTGATCGTATGCCTCCCCTGGAAGGCTATGTTGAAGGTTCCCAGTTCCATCGCCCATTTGATTATTCGCCCAGTGGCATCCTTGTTACGCAGTAAGTCGCCTAACGGGAACTCGGTGATGACTGTCACCATGGTTAATCGTTCGAAATAATGCCGGAGCTTGCGTGCGGTTGTGAGGACTGCGTATAGTAGCTTCTGGATCTGGGGGTATCTCGTTTTTGATTTGTTCAGTACTTCTCTTACAAAATAGCACGACCGCTGGACCGGGTACACACGTCCGCTTTCATTGCGCTTGACCACCATGACGGTGCTGACGACTCGATTTGTGGCGACGATGTAAAGCAACATTGGCTCGTCTTTCTTTGGTGCGACCAGGACTGGTGGCTCAGTTAGGTACCGCTTAAGATCGTTGAATGCACGATTTGCTTCGTCGTTCCACTCGAACCTTTGTCCGCCCTTCATGAGTTCGAAGAACGGAAGTCCTTTCTCTCCCGAGCGAGAGATGAAGCGGTTGAGGGCAGCCATGCACCCTGCGAGTTTTTGTACGTCCTTTGCGTTGGATGGAGGTTTCATTTGGAGAACCGCGGCGGTTTTTTCCGGGTTGGCTCGAATGCCGGATTGACTGACGATGTTGCCAGGAGGTTCCCTGAAGGTACCCCGAAAATGCACTTCTTTGGGTTTAGCTTCCATCTGAACTCGTTGAGGGCCTTGAAGGTTTCCTTTATGTTGGCTATCAACGTTTCAACGGAGTGTGTTTTTACGACTACGTCGTTTATGTAGGCCTCGACTTTTCCTGGAATGAGGTCTTTCAAGCACTCTTGTATGGCACGTTGGTACGTGGTGCCGACGTTTTTTAGCCCGAAGGAAATTGTCGTGTAACAGTAGGCACCGAAAGGCGTTATAAACGATGTTTTGATCTGATCTTCGACCTTCAAGGCTATTTGGTGGTAACCGGAATAACAGTCGAGGAAGGAGAGGAGTTCGCATCCCATAGTAGAGTCGATAACTTCATCGATTCGTGGCAGAGGAAAGGGGTCGGGGGGGGGGCAATGCTTGTTGAGACTCGTATAATCAACACACATTCTCCATTCATTATTCTTTTTTCGTACAAGGACTGGATTGGCCAGCGAGTCTGGATGATTTACTTCTCTAATAAATCCCACGGCTAGGAGCCAGGTTATTTCGGCTTTTATGGCCTCCTTGCGATCTGGTGCGAACCTTCTAAGCTTTTGTCGAGTCGGTTTGGCTCCTTCAACCACGTTCAACGAGTGCTCGGCGCAGTCCCAGGGGACGCCTGACATATCGGCCGGTTTCTAGGCGAAGATGTTGATGTTGCGCCGTAGGAAGCTGACGGCGCGCTTTCTTGTTCGGGGGGCGATCCGGCGCCGATCACAGCGGTCTTCTCTGGGTTATCGTTGACCAGGGCCATAGTCTTTGTTTCCCTGGACTTTTTCGAGGCACGTGTAGTTGGAGGTTCTGGGATGTCGAAATCCCCTGCGTGAGGCTTGGCCGCATCAAACAGGCAGATCTGGGTGGGTCACGTTTTCGATCGCCTCTTGTTCACACTCGTAGGCAGTTTGTAGATTGGAGCGGATGCTGATGGCGCCCTGCGGTGTCGGCATCTTGAGCAGTAAATACGTATAATGTGATATTACCACGAGCTTTGAGAGTGCGGGCCGTCCGAGTATGGTGTCATATGGATTATCAATGTCGGCGACCACAAAGTCGACGGGCTCCTCGCGGGTTAGTCTGTCGGAATCAAATCGCACCGGGAGAGTGATTTGTCCGAATGGTGACGACTTTTCACCAGGAATGATGCCGTGAAGGGAGAAGTTCACAGGTCAGAGATTGCTTTCACGATACTCAAGCCGCTGGAGGGTGTTTGGAAATATGACGTTGACGGAGCTGCCGCCGTTGACAAGTATCTTCTTGAAGAGACCGGTTGAGATAGCCACGCCGACGACCAGGGGGAAGCGACCAAGGTAGTGGTGACGTACTTGGTGGTCGTCCCTCAAAAAGTCGATCCGCTGCTTTGTCCAATCTGGATAAGGGACATGAACATTGTTGCAGCTGTAAAAGGAGCGGCGACGCTTACCGTTATCACCTGGGTGCCCGCCGAATATGGGGAAGATGCGTGCGGCCTTCATGAAGCCGGTAGTCGGAGTCTCCGTTAGATCTCCCCTTGCTGGAGTACTATCAGATCGCTTTGAGTCTGCCTTGCTCTGGAAAGCCTCCTTAAGGGCGATGCACTCCTGCATGGTGTGTTTTCCCTGTCCGTGAAGAGGGCAGGGACCGTCGAGGATCTCTTTGTACCCGTTACCACGTCAGCGCTTTCGTCCGGTGCCGTGGCCGATGAGGTCGGGCGCCGAGTGCTACAGTGGTGCTTCGGATTTGGTCTTTCATGAGGCCAATGCGTGTGAACGAAGTCGGCGATGGGCGATGCTGATGAGGCTGACGCATTCAACGAGGTATTCATCAACCTGGTCGACGACGCTCGCACAGTCATCACGGGTAGTACGGTCAAGGGTGTTTTGAACCGCCTTAGCGACCGGGTCTTCGATTGGAGGAAAGTTCGGCGAGAGAAGCTGTGTTGATTCCAACGTTTCGGTGACGGAGACGGTGCCATGGATGGTCCAAATCATAGATCCAATCTGGAGGGTGGCGCCGCTTGCGGGGATAACCATGGATCCGGGAAGGTGACCGCTTGATGAGCCATGGAGTCGATGCACACCCCCCTACCTGGCGCGCCAACTGTTGACGAAATATGCGTCGCAGTCTACCTAGGGGGTACCCCATGGTAGTAGATTGTAGGTGGAGGTGTGGCGACGGCGATCGAGCGTAACACAAAGAGCGTAGACACGACGGTTTATACAGGTTCGGGCCGGCAAACCACCGTAATACCCTACGTCCTATGTTATGGTGGCTAGATTGATCTTGTATATCAGGTTACAAGATCTGTAGATGATCTAAGAGAGGTTGTCTGGGGGTTTTGAGACGGGTCCCTGCTCGCCTTATATAGCCGGAGAGCAGGGTTACAATTTCCATATCCTAACCGATTACGATCGGTTCCCTATGGCAAGGGATCCGAGTCTATCTACTAGGATCTTCCTTGGCGAGAAAGTCTTCTTACGAGTCCTTAGCGAGCACGATGGGCTAGTCGCGTGCCGCAAGGCCTCGTAGGCTGGGCCGTCTCCTGGTCAGCAGGCCCAAGAAGGTCCCTAGGGATATGCCGAGGTTATATCCCCAACATGTACAAACAAGATCAAGATTGGCTTCATTTTGTGAGCACTATTCTTTTGTATCATATATTGAGCCAACCAAGATTGAAGAAGCTTTGCAAGATATTGATTGGGTGAATGCTATGCATGAAGAGCTCAACAACTTCACTAAAATCAAGTTTGGAAGCTAGTTGAGAGACCAAAGAACCACAATGTCATTGGCACTAGATGGGTTTTTCGCAACAAGCAAGATCAAGATGGAATAGTGGTGAGAAATAAAGCAAGTCTAGTTGCACAAGGTTACACTCAAGTAGAGGGTCTTGACTTTGGAGAAACATATGCACCGGTGGCAAGGCTAGAAGCAATAAGGATTCTATTGGCTTATGCTTGTGCTCACGACATCAAGCTCTATCAAATGGATGTGAAGAGTGCATTTCTCAATGGGTACATCAATGAATTGGTATTTGTTGAGCAAACCACCCGGTTTTAAAGATGACAAGAAACCCAACCATGTGTATAAGCTAAGGAAAGCATTATATGGCTTGAAGCAAGCTCCAAGAGCATGGTATGAGAGGTTGAGAGATTTCCTCCTCTGTAAGGGATTCATTATGGGCAAGGTTGATACTACCCTATTCATCAAGAAGATTGGGAAGGACTTGTTTATGTTGGAAATCTATGTGGATGACATTATCTTTGGGTCAACCAATCAAGAGTTTTGTGAGGAGTTTGGCTCCATGATGGCTAATGAGTTTGAGATGTCTATGTTTGGAGAACTTAGTTACTTCCTTGGTCTTCAAGTCAAACAATTGAAGAATGAGACTTTTGTTAGTCAAGGCAAGTACATCAAGGACATGCTCAAGAAGTTCAATCTAGATGAAGCAAAGTCTATTAGTACACCCATGGGAACAAATGGAAATTTGGATGGTGATGCTAGTGGCAACATGGTAGATCAAAAGATATATAGATCAATGATTGGTAGCTTGCTCTATGTGACCACATCAAGACCGGATGTCATGTTTAGTGTATGCATGTGTGTAAGGTTTCAAGCTTCTCCAAGAGAGAATCATTTGAAAGCCACAAAGAGGATATTGAGATATTTGAAGCATACACCTAATGTTGGGTTGTGGTATCCTAAAGGATCAAACTTTAAGTTACTTGGATACTCCGACTTGGACTATGCGGGTTGCAAGATAGAAAGGAAAAGCACATCGGCACTTGTCAATTGCTTGGAAGATCACTAGTCTCATGGTCATCAAAGAAGCAAAATAGTGTGGCACTCTCTACCGCCGAAGCCGAATATATTAGTGCGGAGAGTTGTTGTGCACAAATCCTATGGATGAGAGCTACTTTGAATGACTTTGGAGTCAAATTCAAGCAAGTGCCTTTGCTATGTGACAATGAAAGTGCAATCAAGCTCACCAACAATCCGGTTCAACACTCAAGAACAAAGAATATTGATGTCCGCCATCATTTCATTAGAGATCATCAATTGAAAGGGGACATTTCTATCACTAGTGTTGGCACCGAAGATCAATTGGCCGGTATCTTTACCAAGCCACTAGATGAGAAAAGGTTTTGCAAGCTAAGGAATGAGTTGAATATACTTGATTTCTCCAACATGAGTTGATGTACCCCCACTTATATGACATGCCCCTACTCCAACAATGCAAGGTAAAAGTTGATTTGAGAGCATTCAGTTACTGCTTCTCAGTTTGACATTGTAGTTGAGACTAGAGGTGCACACTTTAAACAGATATCTCCTGTGCATCCTGGTCTCATGGCGCTGTAGTATTCTCTTTTACTTCCCTATGGTGACCATGAGTTTCACACTAAAATCAGGCTTAGGCCAGACCGTTCTGGTGCTATTAAAGGTCGTGAGAATGTTACCATGATGGAATTCTGTTGTTATTATATGCATTCTCGTAAGGATGAGCATAATCCTGAAATTTGTAGTGGTCGACTTTCTCAGCAATTTCAGGTAAATGTTTTTTCCTGTGTTGAGGCAAGTAGACTGAGTTATGATTTCTTTAATCAAGATCTGCTACACTATGAAACCTCTCAAGGAATTTCAGATGCTATTGGAAAAGTATTGTTAACAGGTTTATGTTAGACTGTTAGTGTTTAGAAAACGTTGCCTGCTAGCTTTATTGGGAGTAAAAGATACATGCAACAGAACTACCATGATTGTTTGGCTATATGCTGTACCTATGGGCTATGGCCCTCCTGACATATTTACTACATTTACATGTAACTCCAAATGGCCTGAGATACTTGGAGGCAATTAGTTTTGAACCAGGTCAGAAATCATGTGAGAGAGGAGATATGGTTGCACGCGTTTTCCACATGAAACTTGAATTGTATCTTGAAGATATCAGAGAAGGTCATGTGTTCGGTCCCGTTTGTGCAGGTCTGTGCGTGTCCTGTACCTATACTATCTCACTCCATTATTATTCATGCTATGCATTGCATTCTAAAACATGTTACCTAATTCACTCTTATTTTCTTTCCTTTTCTTTGTATTTGCAGTTGCCCATACAAACGAGTTCCAAAAACGCGGTATCTCGGCTAAACTACCAGATCCTATTATTGATCCTCTTGGGTTTTACTTGGTGCAAGAGTTCATGATGCATGGTCCATGTGGCCCATTGCAGCCAAAAAAGTCCTTGCATGAAAAACAATACATGTTCCAAGAGATATCCTAATCCATTCCAGCCTGAGACAACTTTTGATTTAGATGGATATCCATTATATCGCCATAGGGACAGCGGGGCAGTTGTAGACAAGAATGGTACTCATCTTACTAATCAGTGGGTCGTGTCTCACAATTTTGCTGTCTACCAGGCCCATAAAAATGTTGAAGCCTGCAACAAAACATACTGGTCTAAGGATTTGATTCTGCAAGATTTCAATTGTCCAAGAGCCAATCGAAGGTGACCTTGGTACAGCCAGTCACAGTCTGCAGTACAGGAGCTGGAGTGCTGGACTCAGGTAGTGATGGTGTAGATGAGATAAGTGAATATATTAAATCAAGATATATGTCCTGCTGTGAGGCTTTGTGGAGATTACTTGGATTCGAGATACATGGTACATTCCCTGAGGTTGAGCGCCTTTTTGTGCTTCTCCCTGGGATGAATTTTGTTGCTGTGCATGATGAATATGATGGTACATCCAATTCTGAATGAAACACTTGGGATTTGATGACAAATGGAGACAATGGACACGAAGGATCCTAGGCTCGGTTTCCTCTTCTATTCTTCTTAATGGGGTGCCTGACAAACAATTCCACTGCAAGTGTGGAGGAGACCCCCTTTCTCCACTGCTCTTTGTCATGGCTGCTGACCTACTGCAGTGTATAGTTAATAAAGCACATAATCAAGGTTTGTTTGAACTGCCCATGCCTTCTTACGAGGGATCTGACTACCCAATAGTCCAGTATGCAGATGACACAATTTTGATCATGAAGGCTTCACAGAGAGAGAGAGAGAGAGAGAGCTGTTCACTTTGAAGGGGTTACGTGAGTCTTTCTCCCAGTCCACAGAGCTAAGAGTCAATTATGGAAAGTCCTGCCTCATCCCCCTCAACATGACGAATGAAAAGGCCCAAATGCTTGCAGGTGTTTTTGGCTATAAAATTCAGTCCCTTCCTTTTACCTATCTGGGACTGCCAATGGGTACCACAAAGCCAAGAGTTGAGCACTATGCACCACTCATGAATAGAACATAGAACAGAAAGAAGGCTCACAGCAACATCTAATTTTCTTACACATGCAGGGAGGCTTCAATTAATAAACTCTGTATTGTGCAATACTGCAATGTGCTCAATACATGTCCCAGCTGCTGTCTTAGAATACATCAATAGGGCAAGAAGGCACTGCTTGTGGAGAGGTTCTGACAGTAATAATAAAATGAAACCTTTAGTGGCATGGAAAAAGTGTTGCAAGCCAAAGAAGAAAGGAGGTCTTGGGGTCATTAACCTCAAAAGTCAAAACTCAGCTCTACCTCTCAAACATCTCGATAAATTCTATAATCAGAAAAATGTTCCTTGGGTTAAACTTGTTTGGAGTTCTTACTACTTAAATGGGAAAATATCACATGCATCAACTGATAAAGGCTCCTTTTGGTGGAAAGACATACTGAAGCTGTGTGACTTGTTTAGAGGTATCTCAAGCTGTACACTAGGAAATGGTTCCACCGTTCTTTTTTGATGTCTGGAACAACAACTTGCTACACGACAAATTTTCCAGATTATATTCATATGCAAAAAAACAAAAACATATCAGTTGCAAAGTTTCTTACAAGTAACACGCTGGATTCTCAATTCCACCTACCTCTATCTGAACAAGCCTATCAGGAATACTTAGGGCTCCAAGAACTCATACGAACCATTCAAGTACAGGAAGATTCAAATGACTCTTTGCATTACATGTGGGGAATGTTAGCACTAGAACCTAGTACCCAGGTGAGCAGCACCTGCTCTCCTTCCCTCTCCCTCTCCCCCTTGACCAAGGTAGAAGATGAGCCGAGCTCAAGGACTTGCACCCACACGCACACACCTCTGGTTTTAGCGTTGGCTGAAACTGAGCACAGGAATTGGTGGCAAGTGAGCTGCCTTTTCCATTGTATTGCATAGGGATATATACAACCTACATGTACCAACCAGGGTACAAGACCTCCTACTCCTTACTCCTAAGGTACAAGGCTTAGATCAGCCATCTCTACTCTAGTACCAGCCCATACAACTGGTGTACTTCTACCAACTACAGTAATAGAAGAGGTACAAGCAATATGGCCTATTGCCAACTCTGTACCAGGAGCAGCAGAGCTGACCAAGTGACAACTCTGCTGGACAGGGAGAGTGAGAGGGTCAGCAGATTATATCTAACAATCTTCCCCTAATCCTGTTGTCCTCACATGACCTCTACCATGCCAATCATTCCCCTCATCTCCTGGAAATGAAGGCGACCGAGTGACTTGGTGAGAATGTCAGCGAGTTGTCGACCGGTTTTGACGAACTCGATGATCAACTGTCCTCCATCGACGCAATCACGAAGGAAATGGAACTTCACATCGATGTGCTTGCTCCGGTCGTGGAGGATTGGATTCTTTGCCAGCACAATGGCCGGCTGGTTGTCCACCTTGAGTGTCGGTGGCCTGGCCTCAACTCCAGTGAGCTCGCTCAGCAGCCGGCGCAGCTAGACCACTTGACAGGCCGCTGTAGCTGCAGCGACATACTCCGCCTCACATGTTGACAGCGCCACCATCTTTTGCTTCAGCGATTGCTAGGCGATTGGCACTGCTCCGAGGAAGACAAGCACACCAGAGGTGCTCCGTCGCCCATCCACGTCGCCTGCCATGTCTGCATCGCTGAATGCAGTGAGCCCTGGCTCACCAGCCTTGGGTGGCGCTTCACTGAACGCCATCAGCTGAAGCCCACCGCGCTTGGGGAAGGTGATGCCCAGGTCCAGCGTGCCCTGGACATACCGCAACAGTCGCTTGATCGCCGACCAGTGGTCCTCGTGCGGGTCCTCCATGAACCGGCTCACGTACCCAACCGCGAACGCAATGTCCGGCCTCGTGTGCGTGAGCCAGCGCAGCCCGCCGACAATGCTGCGGTAGCGGGTAGCATCCACTTTCTCCGCCGTGCTCAGCTTGGAGAGCTTAATCCGCTCTTCCATTGGGGTCGCCACAGCCTTGCAGGCCGTCATCCCCGCCCGCTCCAGCAGCTTCTGCGCATAAGCGCACTGCCCAAGCCTGATGGCATCCTCCCCCTGCTTCACCTCGATCCCGAGGTAGTATGACAACACGCCAAGATCGCTCATCCTGAATTTGGCGGCCATTTCTTCCTTGAAGCTGGCGATGTCGCGAGTACGTGCACCGGTGACGATCAAGTCATCGACGTACACTCCGACGATGAGCTCCTCCTTCCCCCGTCGTTGAGTGTACAGGGCGTGCTCTGTGGCGCAGCGTGCGAACCCAAGCTCCGCCATGGTGGCGTCGAGCTTGGCATTCCACCCCCATGGGGCTTGCCGCAGCCCGTACAGCGCCTTCCTGAGCCAGAGTACTTTGTGCTCAGCCCCCTTCACAGCAAAGCCTGGGGCCTGCCGCACGTAGACAACCTCCGCCAAGTCGCCGTTAAGGAAGGCAGACTTGACGTCGAGGTGGTGGACTTGCCAATCCTTGGCTGCTGCAAGTGCGAGCAGCAGCCGCACCGACTCCATGCGCGCCACCAGCGCGAACACTTCCTCGAAGTCGATTCCCTCGCGCTGCACAAAGCCCCAAGCGACCAACCGCGCCTTGTGCTTCACCACAGTGCCACGCTCGTCCTTCTTCACCTTGTAGACCCATTTGAGTCCGATCGGCCGACAGCCTGCCGGCGGATCGACCAAATCCCAGGTCTGGTTGGCCTCGATGGACCTCATCTCCTCCAGCATTGCCCTCCGCCACTCGACATCGCGTTCCGCAATGGAGAATGTGGCTGGTTCTTCTGCACTCATGAGGAACAGCGTAGGATCGCCGTCGAGCGCCCGCGCAGCCAGCCCAGGCGCCTCCACATCATAGATGATGTTGTCCATGTGTCTGAACCGCACTTCCTCGCCTTCATGGTGAGCGTCCACAAACTCCAAGAAGTTGGATGGTGGTGTGGCAAACTCCATGGCTACTGCTGTCGAGGTCTCCTGTTCTAGCAAAACAGGGGAGTGATTGCCTGCCCATGCCGGTGAATCAGGCACGGGAACAGGGGACGCCGCCGCTGCTGGACTGGGCGGCTCCTCCGCCTCTGCAGCCACTGGCTCTCCAACCCCTCCTTCCCTCAATGCCTCGCTGCTGCCATGGATCACCATGTGCTCCACAACGAATGACTCGAAGAAGCTGCTGCTGCTGGCTGCTTTGCCACCAGCCCTGATTTCTTCCCCCGTTGCTGCCATGTCCCAATTCCACGCTGCCGCTTCGTCGAAGACGACATCACGGGACACCACCACCTTCTCCCCAACTGGATCGTACAACCGGTAGGCTTTGGACCCCTCCTCGTAGCCTAGGAACACCATCTTGGTGCTCCTATCCTCCAGCTTGCTGAGGCCGGGTCTGGTGGCCTTGACATGACCAATGCTGCCAAAAGTGTGCATGAACGCGACACTTGGCTTGCGGCCATGTCAAGCTTCGAACGGAGTTTGCCCCTTTAGGGCCTTCGTGGGCGCGCGGTTGAGGATGAAGACAGCCATAGTCACAGCCTCGCTCCAGAACGCCGCTGGCATCTTCTTCGCCTTCATCATGGAGCGCGCCATGCCAACGATGGTCTGGTTCCGGCGCTTCACCACGCCGTTTTGCTGTGGTGTGTACGACGCAGTGTGGTGGCGCACCACCCCTTCATCTGCGCAGTAGGCAGCGAACTCTACCGAGGTGAATTCACCACCTCGATCTGTCCGGAGCACCCGGAGCCGCTTCCCGGACTCCGCCTCCACTGCTTGGTCCTTGCTGGTGAGGAGCATCAGCCACATGTAGCGGCTGCTGTCGTCCACGAGTAGGAGGAAATACCTCCTCCCACCATGCGTCGCCGGCGTGATCGGCCCGCAAAGGTCCCCATGGACCAGCTCGAGCGGATCAGCCGCACGGTACCTTGTTGCCTTGGGGAACGGAAGCCTCCACTGCTTCCCAGCCAGGCAGCTGTCGCACAGCTCGCCGGCGTGCTTGATATTTGAAAGCCCGATGACCATCTTCCCCAGCCGCGCCATTGTGTCGAAGCTGAGATGACCAAGGCGGCCATGCCACAGCCACAACTCCTCCGTGCACTGTGCAGCCAAGCAGACCGGCTGCTCTACCTTCAAATCCAGAAGATAGAGTCGATTATGCGACCGTGTTACCTTGGCAAGCAGCCGACGCTCCCTATCCTTGATCCGCAAAACGCCGTCGCAGATCAGCACCTCCGCCCCGCGTTCGTCCAGCTGCCCCAAGCTCACAATGCTTGAGCGCAGCTGCGGGATGAAGTAGATGTCGGTGAGCGCTCGCTGCTCCCCGTTTCGGCACCGGAAGACGACTGTGCCCTGCCCACGGATGGTGACCCGCGAGCCATCGCCAAACTTGACTGATCCGGTCTTGTTCTCGCCAAGGTCGGAGAAGGCGGCGCGGCAGCCGGTCATGTGGTTGCTCGCGCCGGAGTCGAGGTACCACCTCTGCTCCAACTTGTTACCGACAACACCTAGGTGGACCTGCGCGCGCGGCTCATCGAGGTGGACAGCCGGCAGCGCAGTCCTCTGCTCCACCTTCTCCTCTGCCTCGCCTTCCTGCAGCACGCAGTACTCACCCATCAACAGCGCGTGCTCGCCGTCGCTGTCGTCCTGAGCCAAGTGCGCCTCCTCCTTCTTCTCTGGGCACTCCCGTGCCCAGTGCCCCACCTTCCCGCAACGCCGACATGCGTTCGGGTCGGTGTGGCACTTCTTCTTTTTGTCCGTCGGCGCCTTGGCGCGGTTCTTGCCTCTGTTGGCACCGCGATCACGGCCGCCGCGGTTGGAGGAGCCTTCCCCGGACTTGCGCTTGTCCTTCATGCGCGCTGTCCACTCCTCCTCCGTCAGCAGCAGCTTGCCGCTGTCCTCCTTCTTCTCCCCCGCCGCTGGCTCAGCAGAGACCTCTACCGCACGCAACCGGCCAGTGAGGTCCTCAAGCTTGAGCGTATCCAAGTCCAGCATCGTCTCTATGGAGAGAGCGATCTGCTTGTACTTGGGGGGGGGGACGATGCAGAGGATCTTGGAGACGACATCTTCCTCGTCGATGGTCTTACCAAGGATAACCATCTGGCCAACCAGGTTCTGCAGCCGCAGCGCGACGTCCTCCACCGCCTCGCCCGGGCGGAACTTGAGGTCATCAAACTCCCGGCGCAGCTGCTGCACCTTGGCCTTCTTGACTCGATCCGAGCCAACACGCATCGCCGCCAGCGCGTCCCAAGCTTCCTTCGCCGTATCCTTGTCCGCTAGCATCTGGTGGTACTCTGCTGGTGTGGAGGACAGCAGCGCCTCCAGAGCAGAGACATTGTCATCCTCCTCCTTGGTTCCCTTCTCGATCGCAGTCCAGAGCCGCCGGGCTCGGAGCTTGATCTTCATGGTTGCCGACCACTCAGCATAGTTGGTGCGGGTCAGCTATGGCCATGATGTGCCACTGACCTCGCGCACCGTACACAGAACGACCTCATGTCGTGTCTGCTTTGGCTCGGAGGCTTCCCCCTCCATGCCACTGCCCTTCTCAGCATCGTTGTCAGACATTGCCGGCTGTTAAGCGCAGCAAAACACACCGGCTTTGATACCAATTGTTAGCACTAGAACCTAGTACCCAGGTGAGCAGCACCTGCTCTCCTTCCCTCTCCCTCTCCCCTTTGACCAAGGTAGAAGATGAGCTGAGCTCAAGGACTTGCACCCACACACACACACCTCTGGTTTCAGCGTTGGCTGAAACTGAGCACAAAAATTGGTGGCAAGTGAGCTGCCTTTTCCATTGTATTGCATAGGGATATATACAACCTACATGTACCAACTAAGGTACAAGACTTCCTACTCCTTACTCCTAAGGTACAAGTCTTAGATTAGCCATCTCTCCTCTAGTACCAACCCATACAACTGGTGTACTTCTACCAACTACAGTACTAGAAGAGGTACAAGCAATATGGCCTATTGCCAACTCTGTACCAGGAGCAGCAGAGCTGACCAAGTGCCAACTCTGCTAGACAGGGAGAGTGAGAGGGTCAACAGATTATATCTAACAGGGAAATAGCACATACTCTTCTTCTAAGTTTTACAATTTACCATACAAGCACGTGTCCCCTCCTGCTCCATTCCTACGGATTTGGCAATCCAAATGTTGCAACAAGCTTAGGGTGTTCACCTGGTTATTGCTGAAGGACAGACTCAATACCAGAAATATTCTCAAGAGGAAGAAGCACAAGATTGAAGGAAACAACTATAATTGTGTCTTGTGCAATCAGAATGTCGAAGAAACGGCTCTTCATCTCTTCTTCATATGCCCTCTTAGTCAGGCTTGTTGGCAGCACCTTGGTATTCAGTGGAAGCTTGTGACAGATTTCTTTCATATGTTATTGCAAGCGAAGAAGGGGGTTCTCAAACCCTTTTTTCATGGAAGTTTTTATCATCAGTACTTGGCAAATTTGGAAGCAAAGGAACAACTTCATTTTTAGTAGAGGCCAACCATCCTTCCTTGCATGGAAAACAGGTTTCATTGATGAAGCTCGCCTAAAACACAGGATCTCTGAAAACAAGCGTCCTTTCTTCCTATCTTCGATAGATATGTGTTCATAGTTTGGCCCAGCATGCCTCAGGCTTCCTGTTTTATTCTTTGTTGCTGTTTTTTTTGTCTCTTTTGTACAGTTGATTCTTTTTGGTTTAATAACCTCCTAACAGTGGGGGCTTCCCCTGCTGTTGTTCTTTCAAAAAAAAAATCTGTATCAGGTGGCCATTCTTTCCTCTACTTTATCTCTGGCCATGGAGGAATAGGGAAAACATTTCTTTGGAATTCTGTTTTAGCCACCCTTCGAGCACAGAACCATGTAGTCTTAGCCATTGCCTCATGTGGTGTTGCATCTCTGCTTCTTCCTGGAGGTCACACCAGCCACGCAAGATTTAAAATTCCTTTGGAAATACATGAAAATATTTTGTGTAGTGTGAGCAGAGGAACTATGTTAGCTGGCCTTATTGCAAGAGCTTCTCTGGTTATATGGGATGAAACACCGATGTCACACAAGTATTGTTTAGAGGCTGTAGACCATACCTTTAGAGATATCATCTGTTGATGACCCAACAAACTCTCACAAGTCATTGATCAGAATGCCAGCATGCAGGAATTTGCAAACTGGGTTCTTGAGATTGGTGAGGCGGGTGTGCCTCCTTAAGACCTGGTGATACAGAGAAAAACTGGATGCAGATTCCTCAAGAGTTCCTTCTCATGCCAACAGGACCAAAGATACCGGCCATCATCGATGCAGTGTACAATAGTTTCCAGCATAATTATACCTCTGTTGACTATCTTACACTACTGTTGATGAGATCAATGCTACAATGATTCGGCGAGTCCCTGGTTCTATTCGAGATATCTAAGTTATGATACCATTGCCAATTCAACAGAACAACCATCTGACTATTCAATGCTACTACCCACCTGAATTTCTATTATTATCAACAACTTCCCACAGCATCATCTCGCCGGCATAATGGTGTTCCGGTTTGCTTCTCAGAAATATCAATCAATTAATAGGTCTTTGCAATGACACTTGGCTTCTCATCGAGAGAATAGATTATTATATTCTTTAGGGTAGTATCATGATAGGGAATCACAATGGTGAGACAGTATGTATACCTAGAATTGTGCTTAATGGAATAAGCCATAGATGGCCTTTTACTTTACAGTAACGTCAATTCCCTGTCCGGCTATGCTATGCAATGACCATCAACAAATGCCAAGATCAGACTTATGTGGCTATTTCAAGAGTCAGTTCCAAGAACGGCTTAAAGGTACTAATTGAGGATGATGATGGACAAGCTACTTTAGTGACAAAGACTATTGTTTATCAGGAAGTTCTTCAATATATGTTTAGAAAAATATCCTCTGTTTGCAGTACTGGTTCTTTAGCGCTGCATATGTATTCCAGCCCATTCTCATACTGTGTCCAAAATGTTTTATGCCTGAAGTTTTTATGTTCAAAGGAAGCCTGAAAGAAATGCAGGTTCCTGGCAAACACAAACAATGTTGTTGTTTGGTTAATTTTCATGTACTGATGAAATATGCATAAGCCTGTCATGGTTGTACTGCCTTTGTGCTTTTATTCCTCAGAACTACCTAAAAAAACTTGATCAGTGCCTGCTTTCCTATGTAGAAAAGACAAAGTACTATATACCTGAACAGTTTGTACTCTATACATTGTTCTTTTCATCCTTTCAGGATTATCAATGGTTGCATCTGTGTTTTACAACACAATTTCTGATTTTCTATGCAACAGTGAACTTTGTGCATGTTTTAGTGCTTCCCTGTGTATTATGATGTCTATTAACTTGAATATGTAATGTCGTTTTATAGCTTTAAACGCTAAAAAATGATCCTTCAATCTCTATACTTGTATCATCTGCAGCAAAGTTGTTTTCCTGTTCTTTCATTGATAAATCATGCAGATGATTTCATTATTTTACATTATTTATAGAACGACCTATCATCCTCGCTAATATGACTTCTATTATTTCCTTGAATAGGTACCCACCATGCAGCGTGTTTTGTTGAAGGATATCATCTTGGAATCAGTCCAGGGCTCTAGGCAACAACCAAGGTTAGGGCAGTTAGATTCTGTGACTACAATGACACCCCAAAATAGATACAATGAATGGACATGATTCTCTTAGATGAAGAGGTACCTGCTTTTATGATCTGCTCCTGTGTATAAAAATCCATCCATCCTATTAAGGTACTTGTGCAGGGTAAAGCCATAGAAGCCCAGATACCACAGAGATGGATCGGTACATGCAGACTTCGCCTGAAAGAAGATTTGGTTTACTAATTACTACATCAAGTTCTTTCAGGTTGTCAGCGCCAAAACTTCATTTTGCCCGGTTGATCATGCCTAGGCCATACCCAGATTACCGAAATCAAATTAGTTCCAGATGCATTTCCTTTATATGCATCCACACGAATCCCGTTCAATGTGCTTCATGACAGATTGCACATCACTGAGTATACATCAGGTATAGCCTATAAAATGTACTTCAATACACAGCTATCACTTCTATGCATACCCACCAATCTCTGATACTACCTGTTACTTCTCTGCATGGCATGGGCTATCTATGTTTGCTTTTAAAAATATCACACATGAAAAAAGTTCCTTTACTTAATCTCTGGCATATAACTAAGTCCTGATTTGCCAAAGGGCCTCTAGTCTAGTTGGTTAGAGGATCCTAGCGGCACTCCTCAGATCGGTTCGACTCCTTGTCGGAGTGAATTTCAAGCTGGGGTTAAAAAAATCCCCTCATCTGTCCCATGGCCAAAGCACAGGTCTAAGGCCCGCCCCCGGTCGTGGTCGTGTCACATGGCCTACGGTGCCGCTGTGTATGGGTGGGGCAGGGGTTCGGGGTTTTTCTCGACCTGCGTGAGAAGGTCTTCTTCTTAATGCAATGCCCGGGGGGCTGTCTACCCCCTCGCAGGTCGAGTTTAACTAAGTCCTGATTTTTCATGGCCAGACAGATACCATTGGTGTCTTGAAAGGATGTTCACACATGAGAATGCAGCCTATAAGCGAAGGTATAAAACCACTCCAAAATGTCTACATAACAAATGGAAAGTATGTATTGTCTTACAATTATTGCAGATATTTCATCTTCACTTTGGTCATGCCTTATACACAAGTCTTATGTGTATATTATTTATGAAACAGGGAAGATGCAGTCATGGCTCTATGGGAACGAGAGGCCGAGAATTTCGGCACTAACCGGTATATGAATATGGCTAGCTATGGATCTGTTGCCTTTCTTTTTGTTTCAATGACAAGTCACATGTTTGAAGTTACATAGCCATCAACAGCGTTAACATGCTTGCAATTAGGGCCCATAATTGGCCTACCCACTCATTTATTTTTCTCAGCCTTTCCATTGCAGCAACGATTCTCAACATATTCCTTACTCATTCTTTCCATGGATATAGATAGCCTCTCACTCTCTCTCCAGGGATCTACACTATGCACAGTATATGCGAATCCTGCGCTTCCAGAGGCTGCGGCCTTACAAAATAGGTGCACACTGCATATAGCTGTTCTTAGATGCATTACCATTTCCTATATCAGTATCAGTATTTTAACATATCTAAAACTGCCAGTATTGGGAGTAGTCTCCGCGAAATTGCTCCAACAAAAATTACAATCAGAGCTTGCTAAGTTTGGCAATCATGTCATCTATGTATGTATACTATCTCTGTACTGTCCATTTATTCTCATATTACCTGTACACACAATCTAAAATCTCTTTTATAAACATCCAGTCTGTCAGTGTTGTTCCTAATCAGCCATGGTGGTACCTAGCATGAAAGATCCCTACTTGCAACAAGAACATTAAACCACAAGGAGTTGCATACAAATGCAGCAACCCTAAGTGTAGTGGCACAGATGCTGGCCCAAGGTAAAAGACTTTCCGTTTTATCCGACATTTCCACATGATTACAGTAGACAAAAATCGACAATCATAACGAGCCATAGATATAACCACATCATACATATACCGTACATGATGCATCTGATTTGGGAGCCAATATTTCCTTAACACAAAAATATTGTGTCCATGTATCGCCTTGCCATCTTGGCTACTGATCCTGCAGATATGCCTGATGAAACTGAACCTGCAATTGCGGCGATGGTCTTTTTTTGGTCACGAGCTGAAAAAATAATAGGATGCCCAGTGGATGTCCTTATCGATGATGGTGGTTGTGTTGGTTCATTCATTCCTCACCGCATTGCTATGTTATATGGGAAACAATTTGAACTGCGAGTCAGAGCATCCATGCCACTTCAAAGCACAAGTATCACATACCAAATCGATGATGTCATAGGTATCCTGGTATGCCTGCACCACTACCTGTGTCAGTGCATCAACTTAATTACATATCTAATCTAATTTACTTATCTATATATCATGCCTTCTACAGAGCCTGAGCAACAAGAGTGTCTAGAGTCTGTGCTGCCTGAAAAACCCAAATCCTCTGTACAACATGAACACACAGATACTCCTGCTGTAGATGTACCCATTCTCCCAACATCTGATAAGGTAAAATATGAACCTAACATTTTTACTTGCTATTATTTATACAAGACATATTATAATAGAATTTTACAAGTGCAGTATTTCTTGTAGGCATCACAAATACTTTCCACGTCTACGCCACCCGATGATCTACCATCAGCATAGGTATATCATAACGACTACTCCATCCATCCCAAAATAAGTGGCATTCTCACTTCTCGAGGAGTCAAACGTCTTTAACTTTGACCAAATACTCACAAGAATCTACTAATATTTATAGTACATAATTAGTATTATTAGATAGATCCTTTAATCTTATTTCATAATAAACTTATTTAGAGACTCAAATGTTACTAATATTTTCTACAGGAGGTAGCAATGCCAAATCACCTTCACCTAACTCCAGTTTCTTCAAGTATGATCCAGGATTCTCAACACGAGGTAGCAATGCCAATACAGCCTTGAATTGTTCAAGACAATGTATATGACTCTAGTATGCAAACAATCTGATAAAAAACATGTGTGGCTGTCCGTTAACTTATGCATTAGAGTTGAAGGACAGCCTTATATTGCAATATACAGTCCTTCAACTCAACGCGTTGTAGCTGGTCAGTGTTTGCATCTACTTGCTCTGCATCTATACATATAACAAAATGGGCTCGCATTTCACAGCAGATGATCCAGAGCAATGATTGGGAGTGAGCACATCTATATCATGTCCAGGGATAGGAAGGCCGCAATAAGTTCAGCCAAGCAACACATACCAGCGAGGCTGCAATAAGTGATGGCAAGAAGCAAGCAAGCCGAAGGCCAACAACTTCAACCACAGCAAAAACTCCAACAGAGGGAGAGGAAATGCAATATGCATTGCAACAACATAATGGATTAAGCCCATGTAAGCAAGCACAGCATCAAATGGAAGCAGATTTCATGATGGTTGAAATTTAACTAAAGGGCACCCAAAATTTAAAAACTTGATTCAATCCGACACAAAACAAGGGCCCGGATAACATTCCAGATTGATTTGTCCTGTGATCTACCTCAGGAATGTCTTGGTGGTTGCATTGCCCATCTCAACCTTGAGAATATTCAGTATATAACTCTTCATCTACACAAGCTACAGATCCCCAAGGACCAAGCAACACAGGTCAATTAACATTTTTTGGAATCATCCAATGGCAAGACCCAAAGACAAATATTCAAAACATCTAAAGAGGATGAACGCACATCTTCTGCTTGGTATCGGCATTGTCGGTCTTGTAGCAGCAACAACATACAGCAGGTTGATCTCCCATACTTCCTGCAATTGATTCCATCCGTACAACGAGCGCCGGCCGCCGGTTGCGGGAGGCCGAGGCAGCCCTGTATGCGATGGAGTTGCGACGACGCGGTTTGACCATGGCCTATGCGTGAGGTTTCTGTCTATTGGAGTGGGCTGCTGAAGGCCAATCGAGTGAGTGAGCCATGGAAGGGCCGAATGCGAGTCAGTTAGAGAGTTGGGCTATTGAATGGGCTAGACAAAAAAGCAGTCTAGATAAAAAAAAACTAAAGTTTTACTTTTTTTATTACGGAAAAAAGTCTATTTTTTCTCCCTCAACTTTTGCGAAAGTCCGCTTTTCTCCCTCAACTCCAAAATCAGGTAAAACATCTCCTCAACATTTAAAAGTTGTGCATTTTACCTCTCTGCCCCTATTATAAGTGGTTTTAAAGATGATTTTGTCTTTTTCTTTTTTATTTATTTTGGCTGAATCTTTGTAAAATTATAGTAAATCATAAAAAATTATAAAGTAGAAAATCTAATTTTGTTGGACTCCACATGAGTAGATCTACTCAATGAACATATATTATGGTATACTTTAGTACAAATTTTAAACTATAGGTTTAGATCTACTATTTTTTGTAATTAAAAGGAATAATTTATAACTTCATTTTCTATGGTCCAATTGAGATGAAAATTTTGTGGTTGACTACATATTGTATGCTTCAGCTGTAGTAAAAATTTCACACTCATTGGATCATGTATAAACTAGTTATAAATTTATTTATATTTAATAAACATAAACACTAAATAAATTTGTAACTAATTTATACATGTTCTAATGAGTGTGAAATTTTTATTATAGTTAAAGCATATAATAATTAGGCTACCATAGAAATTTCATCATAATTGGACAATAGAAACTACAATTACAAATTATTTCAATTAATTATAGAAAAGAATAGATCTAAATCTACAACAAAAACTTTATACTAAAGCATACCGTATTATATATTCACTGTACAGATCTATTCATGTAGAGTCTTACAAAATTAGAGTTTTCTGTGATTTACTATGGTTTTTCTAAGATTGGACCAAAATAAATAAAATAAAATCACCTTCAAAACGCTTATAACAGAGGTTGGGAGGTAAAAATGCAAGGTTTCAAAATTGATGGAGGTGTTTTACCTGGTTTTGAAGTTCAGAAAAAAAAATTCACAAAAGTCGAGGGAGGAAAAATATTTTTTTCTTTTCTTATTAGGTATATAGATATAGATATATTCGCTAGATCTTTAGAAGGAATCGTTTTGGACACCGATGGTTAAAAAAACAAATTTGACCACTACAATTTGCTAGAAAAAAATATTTGTAGTCAAGATTTAACAAATTTCACAAAAGTTATATTAGCTGTGTCGGCACCAGGGTTTTTGTTACCGTTCGCCGGCCGGGAACCGCTCGCCGGCGGTCGGGCGGGCGGTTACCGACCGGTTTGGATTTTGAATTCAAACCCCGCAGTTCATTCAGTTTGAGACCGGTAACCGGTCGGTTAGGGCCGGTTACCGACCGGTTTGAACGGTAACCGGTCCAAACCGCCGGGTGGCTTTTTTTTTTCTTCAAAAAATCAATTTTTTTATGACCTTTGTGTATAATGATGTAAATAGAACACACGATTCATAGAAAATAGTGTGATACAAATGGCCAACCCCACAATAATATCATAGTGATGCACTAGCCACAAATTCACGACGGAAATAACGTAGTTCACCGTTGCAACAACAACAAATCGTGCATGGAAATACCTTATGTCGTAGACATGCGAACATCATGGTCACTGGCGTTGAATATAAGGGAAGATCCCGTTTCGGCACCCCTCCTCATACTCCGCGGTGGACATTAGAGCGATACCGCGCGATTGTAGCCCGGCCTTGTACTCTATCCATGATTGGCCCGTCCAATGAGCTGTGGTCTCCCATTCCTGCACTAACATGTTGTAGAAATCCGGGTCTTGTCATTCGTAGACCCATCTAGTGGCCGGCTGCGTGCTGATGTCAGGAACGGGGTAGGTATAACCACCACCGTACGATGTATCACTGTACGAGGAAGAGGAGTACTGTGGCGTGTCGTAGCAGTCCGTCGGGTCGTAAGCTCTCCTCTGTGATTCCGGCTGCCCATGGTCGCGGTCCTGAGTAGCATGTGTGAAGTCCGTCTCGCCTGCAGCCGACCATAATTAGTACTAGTGAATAGTCATAGACATTAAAAAAATGTCTGTAACAATCGATACCTATGAAACGAAGTCCACCAGCATCACCAGCACCACTACCACCAGCACCATCTGCAGAACCCCCAGCCCCACCACCACCACCAACAGCACTACCACCAGCATTTCCAGGGTCATCGTCACCACTATGACTGTCTCCACTGTCATTTGCTGAGCTGCTGTGATCGGACTCCTGGTACCGTGGACTTTGCTCACCCTCCTCGCCATCATCTGTCGAATCATCGCTGGTGACAGGTTGTTGCACTCGCTTCCCCTTTTGTTTCTGGCTAGGTCCCGTCTGGTATTTTCTTTTGCCAAGATGCGTGTCATCCACATGTCTACGGGTCCAATCACTGATGGGCCCAAGATCGTCGGGGTCCACTTGGTCTCTGTCATCACAAAGAATGAATCATATTATTAAAAGTATGGTTCGTTAGTGGCTAACAAAGTACATCAACGTACCTCACGATATGGGACGGAAGAGGGATGTCCGTTTCTTCATCCTCTTCGTCGAGAACTGGAGCCTGGTTGGATCTGCCATACTCCATCCAGTCTCGAACCGGATTATCCCTTTCGTAAAAGGATATCTGCGTGAACTGGTCAATGAAGTCTTCTTCCTCACGCCTAGGTGGTCCGGAAGCATCCGCGAGTTGCAGGTGAAGGTTGTAGTTCACATACACTAGCTTGTTCAGTTTTTTGTGGGACAAGCGATTCCGAACCTTCGTGTGCACTAAGGCAAATGTACTCCAGTTGCGCTCGCATCCACTGGAGGATACACACTGTGCAACAAGCCTCAACGCAAGTTTTTGCAGATTTGGAGTGCTCCTGCCGAACAGCATCCACCATTGAGCTGCAAGTGAAACCCATTATGTTAGGTATGCGCTCAAAAAGACAAAAAAAAAAAGTTCAAAAGTACTCTTACATGGGGTTGTCTTGGGGTCCGTGGCCATTTTAATGGCCAGTTCAGTGTCAAACTCCCCAAGGTGTAGGCGGAATGATTCTGCCTCCTGTAATGTCAAGACAGCGGAGTGCACATCCGTCATTTTCCCAAATGCTTCGTTGAGGCCAGCAAACATTTGCGGAGTTGGATTGTAACGGTATACAAGCCTTGGGTTGAGGACAGCAGCTGCAACATACGATGTACGACAAATTAGCAAATGGTAAATACTCAATATGTAGAGACATGGATTTTAACAATGGTTTTGATCGCACCTGGGCCCACATGCGTGCCATAGTACACGCCCGCAATTCTGCCATCCATGATAGCCTTGTACTCATGCCATGCTGAGACATTTGTTCCAAAGAAGGCCTCCATCTCCTTTTTGCACTCTTGGAAGTTGTACACTACCTCACACAGGTTAGGTCGTCTATCCTGATCAGCGAACCGAAGGAACCTGTAAATTGGTGCCACTGAATTGATGATGTATTTGAGTGTTTCCCACCACTGTATACTAGACAACCTTGCGTGAGCATAATGACCTTCCTTGGATTTTCCCCACCTGCTATGCAAGAACTCGGAAGATCCCATCCACTACATAAAACGATCACGCTTCCGATGGAAGCTCTCCATGAACATGTAGTTGGTCCCAAACCTAGTGGCATTCCATTTGATCAACTCACCACCAATGGCTTCCCTCATCATTGCATTCAACTGGTCATGGTTGTGCAGCCAAGCTGAAATGCGCTTGCATACGGAGATCATACCTGCATGCTTCGGCCTTTGACCAATGTCCTTCAGCATCAAGTTGATGGTGTGTGCAAGGCAAGGTGTCCAAACAATATGCTCACACTCCTCGTTCAATCTCTGGCATGCTGTCTTGAAGTTGGCGCCGTTGTCCGTGATGATATGCACGACATGCTCAGCACCTATCTCCTCAACCACCTTGCAAATCAGCTGCACAAGTAGGCACAACATTTAGTGGAACCGAGAAAACATAGCGCATGTGAACTGGCACAATATTTTGGACGTACCCCCAACAAATAAGATGAATCTTGGCTCTTGCCCGTCGCATCAACTGACTTGTGGAACCACATGACGCCATTGCAATAGATCAAAAAATTGATGACATTCATTCTTGTCGGGCCCGTCCACGAATCACACATCAACGTGACCCCAAACAAGGGCCACTCCTTAAACTTTGCGTACCGGATCTGCAGGTCCTTCTCGTTATGATCGAGGTACTTCCCGTCTATATCCTTTCCACTGGGTGACGCGATGCCTTCACCTGCAATCGTAAGCGAATCATGAGAATAGAGAAATATACGTAATGAATTGAAGTCTCCAAGTATATGTACTTACCCCACTTCTGCGTCTCCCTGACCGCACTAACAAAGTACAGATTGTCTGCCTGTCTCCCGGGATTCCTGCAGTATGGAAAAACTTTCCCCAAGCTTTCCCAATTGCGTCCTTCGTGTTCCTTCCTCTATGCGTCCATGACCCTGTATCAATCCTTATCTGCTTGAGTCCACCCCTCGTACCGGCTGCCAAGTTGTAGTCCTCCACCACCGCAGGGTCTGCCTCTGTGAACCAGACCTCCGAAACATCCTCTGCAAAGGATTGCCCCCCTGCGAAGCAGTACCACTACCACTGCCACCTCCAAGCTCGTAAGCGCCTCCTCTCCGCTACACCCCCTCCTGGTACTCATATTCTGCTCTGGACTGATTCATGGCTGCCTGCAACTGAGCCTCGTACTCGTCATCGTCAAGGGGTGGTTGCCCTCCGCTGCAGCAGCCTCTCGTGCAACCCTCTGCCGAGAGCGGTCACTAGTTGTCTTCCTGGTTCTGTTGATCTCCTGCTGAAAGTACTCCCGGACCTCTCTGGGCACCTTGCTGCAGTGGATCACCTCCGTCCCGCGCGCAGCCAAATGCTGCTTCAATCGGGAAGCACCACCCCCGGCTTTTTGTGTACGACAGTAGTTGCATTTCCAACCGAGAGCAAGATTCTCACCATGCTCTCATACCACGTCTCTGCGGTCTCTCGGCATCTTCCTGCACAAATGGACAACACAAACAAATCGAACACATGCATCAAATCATACCGCAAATAAACCTAAATCTTAACATACACCTAAATCCTAAATCCTACATCAATGAAATCCTAAATCCTAAATCCTACATACATCCTAAAGCAAATCCAACCGCAAATCCTAAATCCTAAACCAAATAAACCTAACTCCTATATACATCCTAAGTCAAATCCTACCTAAATCCTACAATAAATATTTTCTACATCATATACTCCATAAATCCTACATCCTATAGCTAAATCCTACAACTAAAGCAACTACAAATGCAAAGAAATGAAAAAAACAAAAAAAACTCACCGAGCGAACCCGAGCGGTTACCGCTCTCTCGGTCGGTAAACGACACCGTCCGGTCGGTAACCGCTGGGGGGAGTGGCCTGGATGCGCGGTCGGTAACCGACTGAATCTACTCGGTAACCGACTCCGTCCGAGCGGTTACCGAGGGGCGACGGCGGTCGCGGGCGGCGCGCGGTCGGTTGGGTGCGGGGCAGGGGCGGAGAGGGTTTGGGGAGCGGCCAGGACCCCCGCGCCCCGACAGCTCCCTTATAGGAGGCGGCAGGAGGCAATGGGCCGCATGGGCCCTTAACGGGCCGGCCTGTTTTTTTCTTTTTTTCTTTTTTTTTCAAACTTAAACACGTCCAAAAAAATAGCAAACGAACTCCAATTTGAAATTTTTTTACACCATTGGACTCTATAAATCGTGAACTATTTTTAGGAATTTTTTCAGAATTTCTTTTAAAAAAATTCAAATTTGAAATTTGAATTCAAACCGGTACCGAAACCGAACCGCCCGCGGCCGGTTTGTCGGTAACCGACCGGTTAGCGCGGTTACCGTTCGGTAACAAAAACCCTGGTCGGCACAACAAAAGGGAAATAACCATCGCCGCCGTACGCGTCTTCGTTGCAGATCATATCACCGATGACGACGCGTAGAGCGGTCGCCTGCGGCGAGGTCGAGAGGGAGGTCCTCGGCGCACCATTATTGGCGGACGCCGGCGAGGGACGGCCAGCGGGCGGCTGTCCCACGGAGACGCCCGGCGTCTCGATGGACAGGGACCCCGCGAAGATGGTGGCGGAGAGGGCCGCCAAGTTCATCGTCCGGGTGGGTCGTCGTTAATTGTGATTACGCCTGCTTTTCTTTTTTTATTGCCGAATACTGAACAAATTGTAGTGTCTCAACTTAATTAAGCAAAAACTCACACTATGCACACCACACGCTGTGCGCAAGTTAGATCTAGCTACTCCCTCCATCCCAAATTATAAGATATTTCAAAAATCTTAGAGAATCAAAACATTTTAAGTTTGACCAACAATTATAGAGAAAACTATAAAGATTTATGACATTAAATAGGTATATTATGAAAATATAATTGATAACGAATCTAATAATACTTATTTGATATCATAAATATTATTATATTGTCATATAAGTTTGGTCAAACTTGACATACTTTGACTCTCCAAAATTCTTGGATGTCTTATAATTTGGTATGGAGGGAGTATATTTGAATTTTCATCAATCAATTAACAATCACAACACATGTACATATGTGTACATAGTAGTTAGCTTAAATAAATTAATAACCGATCCTTTTGTTGTGCTTTATTTATAATTTACTTAGGGCATGTTTGAGCTAATTGTAGTCAGTAATTTTTTTGGCCCTAGCCAGGTCATCCAATGAGGTCTAATTGTTTGGTTGATACTGTAGTGTTTAACTACTAATTTCAGTCAAATATATGCAGCCAATTAGCATCTCTAGTTCCTCATTGGCACAGTCAAAAGGAACTCTGTATCCGCTCCCTTCTGACATTTTTCTAACTACTACATGGACAACCTTTAGTCCCGATCAAAGTAGACCTTTAGTCCTGATTTTCCCAACCGGGACTAAAGGTCCCTCCAAGCCTCCCACCTACTTGCGCCCCATGAGATTCGAACCTTAGACCTCCCGCACTAGCTCGCGCGCACAAACCACCCCACCTAGATGAGACTCTTCCCTTTTGAACCAACGCATCGAGGGACCTTTAGTCCTGATTCGTAACACCAACCGTTACCAACTGGGACTAAAGGTGACTTTTTAACCCACCAACCGGGACTAAAGATCTATTAGTCCTAGATGCAAAAAAATTCGATACTAAAGCTCATTTTGAACATCGATCAAAAACCTATTCTCTAGTAGTGTCTAAAAGGATCAGAGTAAAGTAAATTGAACACATGAGTAAATTAAATAAATAAAATGTTTCATTCAGGTGGAAAAACGGTGGGAGATGATACTAAACGGTAGCTGTTGCTGATCAAAACATGCTCTTATATTTATTGTAGTCACATACATCATATATATGTGTTAACTACAAATTTTATTAATTGTTCGCAGGGACTGCTGATCTTGCTGTGGCTGTATTTGTTTAATTCTATGAGAGAATACGCTATCAACTACACTGGCGGAGACATACGGTTTAGTACGTTTGCTGCGATTGTTGTTGCCGTACCTATTTCTGAATTCTTATGCATCTTGGGCCAGACCTTGGTACCGCCATTGTCGTGGCCTCCCGTCATTGGATCACGATCATCGATGCCATGTGCCGCATGCGGCTGTGCTTGCCCCAACACTCACAGTGAGGTCCCAACGGAGGACCTGGAGAAGGGTCGACCCAGCGGCCACACTACGGTGCCGGTGCTGGTGTCAGAGGACGCCATGAGAAGGGCTGCCTTCAAGGCTGAGCTGGACAGGGATGCCGCGAGGATAGCTAGATGCATCGTACGGGTATGTACACGGATCATATCCATCGTTGGTAACATAGCCATGGAACTCATTTTCTTCTGAAAACAAGATTATAAAATTCTCTTTACAAAAGACTTGATAGACCGTAGTTGAGATGATGATCAATAATAAACTGACAAAACGAAAAAGAAGGATATGTAGACGGAAGAGCTTTAGTTCCTAGGTATGGCCATTTATAATCTTTTCTTCTGGTTTGTTAGAATGCCACATTCAACTCTTATTTCCATCTGTTGGTATATATATTTTTTATATATACTTTGGCTTATATATATAACGCAAAATATGCTTACTGTGAATATCTTTTCCTGGTGTGCAGGGACTGTTGGTTTTGCTTTGGGTGTATTTGGTCGATTTGCTGAGAAGATTTATTGCCGCCCACGATTTGCTAGAAGTAGTGCTTTTCACTATGGCTCCTTTGTTCATTCTCGCTGCAAGCGTCTCTCTCTTCTTATGCTTTCTGATGGAGAGCTGTGGTGAACTTATCCCTCGAACCAAATCGTCATATTCAGATTAATTAAGTAGCTAGGATCGTCAGTTTGTAATATGCACTGTGATTTTCGCCTGCTAATCTTATGAGGGATATATATAAAAAAAGGAATGGATGAGTTTCTGCTTGCTCTTTGTTGGGCTCTAGAACTCTCTGACAAGTAATTCTTTTTTTTTTGAGATTCTCTGACAAGTAATTCATAGTGAACAGATTGAGTTGTATGTATTTCCTCCGTCAATCTAAACTATATAAGTTGTTTTAGTTTTAAATTGTTGTAGGGACAGCTCATAACACCAGTAGCCCCTACAAATAAATTTATAAGGGTGACTTGTTTCTATAGAGCTGTCCCAGCAAAAAAAATGAAAGCGTTACTATAAATCGTTTTTTAAAAACTGAGGAATTACACTTCACGCACTCCACTGTGTGGGTTCATGAACAGTAAAAAAATGCTTAAACACATGACAAACCGGAAGTTTGGTAAGTAGCTAGAGAGCAGGCAACAGTTATGAACAATATGAAGTAGTTTCAGGCTGTACAGAAAAGTGCTAGAAAACAATAGTGAACAGTATCTTAAACAGTGGTGAACGTCCTGAATAAGATTAACTTTCATCCGCCGATAAATTGCAGCTTCGACAGCGCCTCCACCTGTCAACGCTAGCTGAGGTTAGACGCTATGCATCTTTAGCTAACGCTAATGGCCGCTCTGGAAATATTTTATCTCAGCAATGTTCTCCTCTTCGTTTATTTTATACTTCTTTAAACTGAGCACGGTGAGCACTTCAACAACTGTAGTATCACTGTAGTTGACGTGGCTTTTTTTCTTCTTTTTTTACCTTTTTCCCCTTTTCCCTTTTTTGTTTGTTTATTTTTTTCTTTTCCTTTTTTTTCTTTTGCTTTTATTTTACATATATTATGATCGTAAAATGAATAGCGTGTTTTATACCGGTACATGTATAATATAGATACTCATTAATGATGAATAAATTATTGCTCAACCGGTCTGGCCACGCGTCCTTTATATCCACATTTCTTGGCGCTACTACCGCTATAGTTGACGCGACTCTTTCTTTTTTTTGTTCATATTTTTAATTTTCCTCTCTAATTTTTCTTTTGCTTTTATTTTACACGCATTATGAGCGTACCAAACGGATAGAGTGTTCTATATCAGTATATGTACAATATAAATACTCATTAGTGATGAATTAATTGCTGCTCAACCGGCCTGGCTAGTGTCCGCTACAGTCGCAGCGCTAGCGTGTTTTACGTGGTTTTAACACTATTTTTTTTGTCCATCTGGTTTGACACATGTTGCTCTTTTCGACATTTTATTTGCTACGCGCGAGTGAATCTATACTTTGTTGTGGTTGAGAGTTGTATTTACAGCTACCTGTTCCTCACCGGTGATTAGACTTTGAAAGCTTAGATTAGAGGTCATGCGAAACATTGAATGTTGATCTCTTCATGCATGTGAATGTTGACCTCTTCATACATAAAAATTGCACCTATGATATATCCCTACGTATGTTGGTTGTTTATTCTACACGGCGTCGCATCCTACAGGGAGAAGTTTGCTATATTTTATTTTATTAAACTATATTCTACACGGCGTTGGATCCTATAGGGAGAAGTTTGCCATATTTTATATTTTGCTATTTTTGTTTAGAGGTAAGTTTTGTATTTAGTTCGTATAAATTGATTATTTATAAGAAATAGTAGTCTTTATTCAAATAGTTATCTATTTTTTATTTTCTTATGTTTTATTTTGTTTCCTTTGAAATCTTTTGGTTTGTTTTTATATGAATAATCTTGGTTTTTTATTTTGTTTATTTAATATATTTCTATTGCTTTTATAAGTTTTATTGAATCCATTTGATCAAGATCCTATGTTTATGATAATCGAGTGTTTATGGTTATAAAATTGTGTGTTTGTTGTCATTATAGCACTATTTACAGTAGTATATGATATTGGATATTTGTGTCTTACCCAATAACCGAGTGTCTAAGATTCAATAAACACTATCGACCGTTGTATAGACACAGCCCAAAAGATATTTGTGTATAACCCAACAACCAAGTGTCAAAGGGTTAAGAAACACTATCAACCGCTACATAGAGACATAAAAAAAACATTGTTCATATGATATTTTAAAATAAAATGATTCCTAGCACTGCTCATGATGTTAATTCTTTATTATTTTTCTATTTCTTTTTTATTATTTTTTTTCTTTTCGTGCAGTTTTTTCCCCTCTTTTCAAAGCCAGCGCGGCGGCAACGCGCCTATTTGTGCTAGTAGATTCATGCTTGGGTGCGTGAGAGAGCTAGGATTTATTCCTGCATGAGGGTTAACTGTATATTTATAAAAGTATTATTGTACATTTTAGGTGTAGAATACTTATACTACATCAAGTTGTTATACTGAAAAAATACAGTTTTGTTCAGTAGTCGTATTAGATACCTGATATATATTAGGTACCTACAATCGTTAGTTTGTACTAATATGCACAATGCTTTTTGCTATTCTTTTGAGGATATAAGGAGAGATGGATGACTTTCTGCTTGCTTTTTATTGGGCTCTAGAACGCTGATCGATGAATAATTCATAGTGAACATATTGGCTTCCTTTTCCAAAATTGTAAGTCAATTGTCTTTTCTAGATACACATATATATAGATTTTACTATGCATATAGGTAGACATAAGATATACAAGGATGCAATAGCAAAAGTTATGTATATCTAGAGAAACTTTTAATAAATGAGTAATGTACACAACTTAAGAATTATGCTTAATTAGTTTGCCACAGCTCGTCAAATGCTTATCTTGAATTGTCACAGTAGGTGGATTCTGAATATCCTATTTTGCTTTTGGCCGTACACACGTTAACTAAATTCAAGTATAATAACCGAGTTTATTTTACCTAAACCAAATGTATAGTCAAAGGAAAGTGCACGTTAATTTAATTTTGCAAGTCACAATTTTTTGTGCGGCTAAGCTATTCGGTTATAATGTTTGAATAGTAAGGACACATATTTTGATTTGTCTCATAGATGATCTTACATAGTGCCACATAATCATGAGAGATTGAATACCTACTCATTCAATTATATTATCCTTATTTGTGCAATGAACCAAGAAAAGTTTGAGAATTACATGGTAACATTAAATCGTATAATCTTAAATAGTTGACACACATCCACAGGCTCTCACAGCAGTTGTGAAAAATATTTCCAAAGTGGGCTGGGCCATGGGATTCAAGGCAGCCTCAAGAAGTGGGGCCTCTCTAGCCCACGTTCTATTTTTTTCGGAGTCACGCACATGTTTTAGTTTTGAGACATTTACCTCTGGCCTCTTTTTTTTTTAACATACTTGTATTGCCCTAAAATGAATTTTCGTTCCTTCTATAGCCTTCTGTCCGATTCAGGCCCCTAACGGTGTTAAATGTTGAATAAAATTACCATTTTACTCCTAGCGAGAAAGTTTTAATATAAATGGTATCTATTTCATACAATTTAGGACGAGTATGTTTTTTATATGAAAATTATAGTTTTCGACGAGATCTATAACTTTTTAGTTTTGAGTTTTTTTAATTTGAGGTCACTAAGTTGTTCAAAAAATTTAAACAATATTTTAGCAGGATATCATTCGCATACCAGCACTTATCGGCTTGGAAAAATCATATTTTTCTTACATGGTGTCAAACTAAGATACTTTATATATGAAAGTTGTAGTTTTTAATGGGATCTATAACTTTGTAGTTGCATGTTTTTTTTCTTTTGAGATCATTAAGATGCTAAACAAATAATATAAATTTTCAAATACTGCTGAAATATTGTTTATTTTTTCGAGCAACTTAACAATCTCAAATTAAAAAACTTAGAACTAGAAAGTTGTAGATCTCGTCGAGATCTATAATTTTCATATAAAAAAGAGTGAAATGCACTGTGGGTCCTTAAATTTTTTCCCACTTCTCACCTAGGTCCAGGTACTTTTTTCGCTCATCCGGGTTCATAAACTTTTCCCCACGTCTCACCTTGGTCCAGCTACTTTTTTCCCACTACTTTAGGTCCATAAACTTTTCTCCACTTCTCACGTAGGTCCAAATGAGTCCACATTGGATTTTGCTGGTGTGGCATCACATGTTCTTTTTTTTTAAAAAAAATTCATAAACTGGTAGAAATTTAAAAAAATTATATAAAATCATAGAAAAATTATAAAAAGTAAAATCCAGTTTTGTTAGACTTCACATGAATAGATTTATGCAATAGATATATAATATGACATACTTTAGTTTAAAGTTTATACTGTAACGTAGGTTTATGTGTTTGTGTATTTAATTCATAATTGTAGCTCATGTGCTCCAATTATGGTGAAATTTTTATGATATATTATTTATTGTATGCTTGAGCTATGGTAAAAATTTCAGCTTCACAAGAGCACATATGACTAAGTTATTGTTTATGCTCATTTAATAGTTAATAAATAGTTGGTATATTGAAGCTGAGTCATACCTGCTCTAGTGCAGCTGAAATTTTTATCATAGCTCATGCATACAATGAGAAGCATATCATAGAAATTTCACCATAATTGGAGCACACGAGTTGTAGTTATAAATTAAACACAAAACATATAGATCTACTGCTACAACAAAAACTTTAAACTAAAACATTTCATGTCAATACAGAAATCAACGGGCTCTCTCAAGTTAGCTATATGTTGTGTCGTATCAACGATTTCTACGGAAGGCAGTAAGATTATAACTTGAGCGGTTATGTATCTAGGACCTTTGACGCAAATTGATGCATCTCTAACTCCATAGAGATTACTTCTCAATACAATTTCTTTTAAATTTAGTAAAATTTCTTGTATGGATTCTTCAATACCTACTATTGTGGAATATTCATGTGGCACGTTCCCAAATTTGGCGCGTGTGATGTATCTATTGCATAGATCTATTCATGTAAAGTCTAACAAAACTGTATTTTTCTTTTTACGATTTTTTCTATAATTTAATACAATTTTTCTAAGTTTCAACTTGTTTATGATTTTTTTTTAAAAAGATGTGGCACCAGTGGCCTGATTTGGACCTAGGTGAGAAATGGGAAAAAGTTCATGGACCAAGATGAGTAGAAAAAAAGTAGCTGAACCTAGGTGAGAAGTGGAGAAAAGTTTATGAATCCAGATGAGCGGAAAAGAAGTACCTGGACCTGGTTGAGAAGTGGGAAAAAGTTTAAGGACCCACGATGCATTTCACTCTATAAAAAATGTCCTCATCCGATGTTGTGTGAAATAGATATAAGAGTTTCTACAAATATATTATTTTTCTCGCTAGAGGTAAAATTAATTTTACCCAACAATTAATAACACTGTTAGATGCCTAAATCGGACGGAAGGCAATGAGGGAAGGAAATTTTGTCTGAGGGCCATACAAGTAAGTTCGAAACAAAGAGGTAATACAAGAAAGATGTATTTTTTTATAAGGCCATACAAGTAAATATCTCTTTAGTTTTCTTGTTACTTGCTGCAAAGTCCATCCTTAAAATTTACATAAAAAATATGGAAACCTTTAGGACAGATTTTCGAAACCACATGTTACTTTCAACCTGGTTACTGGTCAATCTTACGTGGCATATCCTGAGAGGTCGAAATGAGCAATTTCTTGTTTAAGCAGAGCAATTCATTGCATCTCGCCATCTGGTCTTATAGGAAAGAAACAGGCCGGGTTAAACAAGGAGTCCAGGACAGGTGCGGTGGTTTCCCAGGTGCATGAAGCTTCAATAGTCTATTGTAATTCAATCTACTTCCTAGATAATATATACGAAACAGTCTAGTGCATTTTTTTTCTAAAAAATAATTTGAAATAGTCTACTGCTTATTCTTTTTGTGTGTGTGAAATAGTCTACTGCTTATTCAAGGTCATTCAGATTTGACAAAGGAGGGAGGCATGTCATGCATACTGATCAGGGTTAATGCATTCTTCAGCAGCAGATGACTTCCAAGACAGCATGGTCCCCAACTATAAAAACATCCAATTATCTTGTCGATTGCATGCTCATCCTCCTTGACAATTCTGCAAATGATGTCAACCTGAACTGTACATGAATTTTAATCCCCTCACCCATGTCAACCCGGCATCGTCAGACAGCAGATCAGCACCAGATGTCAGCTATCCCGAGAAGGCCAGATCATCCGCTTGAGTTTTCAATTCCAGAGTCAACGGCGCCTACCATGCCGATTCGCGGCCCCCAACAAAATTGGAAAGGCTGATCGAACAAAATAATTCCTGGTTCCTATCGTTCTGAATCTCAAGTTGTGGATTGTATTCGCCTGCATGGGACACGCGCATTCTTTTTAACTGAACCAGGCCGCTTTCATCCTTGGTAGCATTGTTTTTTCTAATCATCAAGTCAGAAGCTAGGGTCGTTTGGACTTCTGGATGTTTCTTTCGGAGCATATATATACTATTTAAGCATATCAGAGAGTCAGAGCACCGTTGTTCCTGGTGGAGGCTCCATTGATATGTTATAATGCCAGTTTTCTATGAAGTTGTTCCAACATTAAAGGGGAAAGAAATATAAAAATTTGTATCTTGATGATTGCTGCATAGACAATATTTGCAGTGCTACAGGATTACATTTAGCCTGGTGACAAGGCTTGTCAAATCATGGAAGAGAGGTTCTGAACATTACACAACTCTAGTATGGTATATAGTATGTTTAGAACTTCAGGGTTGAACTTCTGGTAAGTTGTACTCCCTCTGTCCCATTATATGTGTCGTCCGGGAAGCATGTTTGTGAGGGAAACACGGTTTTCTAGAGACAAGCATGACACTTCTTCCAGCCTCGTAGAGTTGAAACGGAAATACTGCACAGCGTGCCTCACTCCCCAACTTAGGGCCACTTTACAACACAGGTTCTGGAAAAATAAATATCTCGTATCCTATCCATTGAAATCACAGAAAACTGCAATATTAGAAGTTTGAATACAGCATAGAAAACACATGAATCCGATCAGAGAGTTGTGCAAAGGAAAAATTCCTTGAGGTTCAATCTTAGTAGAATTCGTCTTAAATTCCTATGGAAATAAACCATTCCATAGGAATCTCATACCATAACATTTCTGGAGCGTAAGATGTCTTGATCTATCTGTACTATGATCGGTTATTGTTATTTGGACATAGATAGCATGCAGGGGCCACTACTACATTAAGGTCTTGTTTGGAAATTCTCCGTTCCTCCGGATACCTGGAAATTCCTGCGTTCCAAATAGACCCTAAAAATTTTCAGACGCCACCAAAACAGATTTTGAGAGGCAGGGGCCACACTATACTATATTAAACATAACCGAAAGTTTCAACTCCTCTCAGTAAAATGAAGTTCTAGTGTTTTATGATTCAAAATTTAGTATAATTTTTTCCTACTACATGTCTACTTAGTAAACATTCACATATGTTGTGCCAGTGGTAGTATTTTATTACTACTTAAAAATAATAGGAGAACTCTACCATTTTGACAGTAAAAGGTTTTCGGAGATGACCAAAACACTCCCAACCCATCCTCCTTCCTAAGCCTGCTCCCAGGCAGGCTGCCGTTGCCGACACCCCTCCTAAACCAACCATTGCCACTGAGCGTCATCCCATGCCAGCCGCCATCACCACCAACCATTGTCACCGAGCGTCATCCCATGCCAGCCGCCATCACCGAGCCCCGTCGTCGCAGTGCACAGGAAGTTACATACGTTTTGTTTTCACTAAATCTTTTTTTTCTCGATCACACAAAAGATTTGCGCATTTTTGTATTAAGATAGAGAAAAAGTTTAATACAACACGCCTTAGCGGCGCCCTAGAAGGTCAAAAGAAATATACTTGAACGCTCAGACCCACACTAGTGTACTACAAATGAAGTTTTACATTGGAAACATATCAACCCGAAAAAGGACACCGGCTAGAAGGCCTATGCCCACACAGCCGAGCGGCGATGCCGCCGCTTGCGCGCACCCACGTCACTGACAGGTGGGAACAACTCACGAAACGCCTCCATGTGAACAGGGTCATCACCGTACATTTCTTCATACACCTTCATGACTGATGTGGATGGAGTTGACATCCCACTCGTGAGTCCCACACGTTTCAAGACAAGGTGCTCGCCTCTTTTGGCCACTGGGATATGGGATAGGCTTTGCGCCGCTATCCGTCTACTCCTCTTGGGGAGCGCGGGCGGTGGACGTCTCTCGGGGGTCGAGTCATCTCCAGACAGCTCCAGGAGTGGCGGCTTTCTTGCCTTCGTGACTCGCTGGAAGAAACTCCTGAGACAACTATCGGCAGAGTCCGACTAAGGGGTGTTGTTGACGTCTGTGGCATCCACTAGTGTCGCGCCTCCCAAGGTGGTAGCTCCGGAAAGCGTTGGGTCAAGGCACACCATAGCATCCACGAAATCGGGTTGCCCTCCCGGATACAACATGACTAGTGGTGGCCCCACAGGGAAAGCATCGAACTCCTCCAACATTGGATCGATCCACGTGGGAGAACCCAAGCACGACCACACCTCCGACACCAATGGATCTTGCTCGACAGCGAGGAAGGAGCTTGCAGCGACACCGGCATTGTCGTCGCAGCCGGCCGGTGCCACGAAGCTGACGCCCAAAGAGGATGACATAGAAGTTACAGATGGAGACATGCATTGTGAGCTCACTGATCTGCGAGCGCCTGCTGCTAGGGAAGGCGAGGGGCCATGCAAGCGCCACCACCGAAGAAGTCATGGGACTGTGGAAGCACCACCGCTGAGGGCTCGGTGGAGAAGGGTACAAAGTTCACTTAACCTAGATGCTTAAATTGATAGAGAAGGGTAGACAATTCATTTACACTTATTAACACTGCCCCTTAGGCCTCAAACGTGTAATAGTAAGTGTAAAAAACTGAACTACATGCACCACAGTACTAACCAGTTCAACCCAACAGCTTACTAATGAAGAAGGGTAAGACAATTTGTTTATATACTTCCACATAACTAGACACAAGCGAAACTCATGGAACCTTGAGGTTAATTTTGCCACACTATTCGATCATCTATATGTTTGAAAATTCTTCACTCATTTTTCAGTGATAATTAACATACTTGCCAAGATGTTTGAAGCCATATACTAATAGTTGCAATGGGCACTTCATAGCCATGACTGGGTAGCTACTCTATATATGTACCATACACATCAACTACTCTATATAGTAATAAGGAAAAAGAGGACGCGACTTTCTCCCCTAATCTATTGTTTTCTTCGAAGTACCTGTCGATAATCTACCTGATCTTTGCTCACAGAACGAGCAATCAGGACGCCGACTGCTACTGCTTTGCACACATTCACACGGCATTGGGATCATGGAGCGCAACTTGTGTTACCGACCTTTTGATCGACATGGCCCAAGAGATAGATGTCTTTGTCTTGGAGTTACCGAGTAACTGAAAGGGACAGTCTAGACAACAAGAAATATGATGTGGATTCTGGCCGAGCTTCTACATATACACTGCTGAATTAGCAGACAAGGCACACGGTTGCTTTCATCTGTAGCATGTACGACATATATATTGAACGTGCGTCATGATGAAAAATGAGTTTACTTTTGAGCTCCTTGCACACAAAATCAGGAGGAAGAAGTTTGCATGAGAACCAATGAGAAATCAAATTTTTTTTGTGTTATTCTTAGAGCAACTTCAAGAGACTTGGTAAAATTAGATGTTAAATTGTGAGATTTAATTATTGTGTAGTAAAATAGAAAACCCATCTAAAATATAGAGTTTTACAATAGTGAAGTGAAATTAGAAAACATATATACTCTCTCTGTCCGCGATCCCAAATTATAAGACATCCCAAGAATCTTGGAGAGTCAAAGTATCTTAAGTTTGACCAAATTTATATGATAATATAATAACATTTATGATGTCAAATAAGTAGCATTAGATTCGTTATCAATTATATTTTCATAGTATGTCTATTTGATGTTATAAATATTTATAGTTTTCTTTATAATTGTTGGTCAAACTTGAGATGCTTTGACTCTCCAAGATTCTTGGAATATCTTATAATTTGGGATGAGAATAGTGGGATACTCAACTAGAATACAATATAGACAACATGTTGGAATGCTTTTTTAGAGCGAAATATCTATATATAAATGGCTTCACGAATATATTTACCTAGGTTGTTGGAGTTGCTCGGGCTTTAATTTAGTTGTTTACCAAATCATAATCAATTGCGCATAATGGTAAATAGAATATAAGAAAACTTTACCGCAAATAAAAAATTAAATGAAATCATGCATATAATTATTTTAAAACGGTGATGTCATTAGCGACTTGAACATATCCCCATCGAGTAAAATTAAATAGCAGAGTTGAACTGTGATTTTTTTTTTGTATTGTGTCCTGAGAGAATAGAACTAGGAGATGATGACACAAAGAATGCAACGGAAAGAAAATCAAAGCAGGAAGTACAAGGATGAACAGCCAAATGGAGGGTCTCTGTGAGCACTTAGCATTGGCAGGGCCCACTGCACGTTACTATCAGGGGCATGACGTGCTGGCGAGTTATGTGTCATTTATCATGGAAATTATCAAAGTCAACATGAGATAAGTACTGATTCAGTACTGCCTCCCAGATCCCGGCCGGACAGGAAACATTAGACGTGGCCAGATGGCTGAATTTGGAATGGTTTAGAGTAGATAAATTCGTACAAAATCTGAGGGTTCAGAACCCAAAATATATATGTAGAAGAAATGAAATTAAAATGTCCAGATTTGGTACTGTGTGGTGGGCTGGACTAGAGACCGCTTGGGTTACATTATTTTTTTTATAGAAAACAATTCATGAACGACCATGTTGAAGTATAAATCAAGTGGAAACGATCATGCTGCCATGATGGTGGCAATCAATTTTGTTTGCCAAACTGCCAGGGCACTGGAATTTCAGTTGTAGTTGTAGCTACCAATAAATGGTAGGGGCATAGAACTAAACAAATCTCAACACTGTCAAACGCAATTGATTAACCAAAGCAAGTCAACTCAATTGCTGAAGTCGGCAATGCATGGGTTGAAGGCTTCAAACTTCAAGCATTATTGATCACTATCACCCGCACGTTATAGATTACATTGGACAATCTACTCACCGATACGAGCATTTAATTTGCTAGGTATGAATATTATAAATGTTAATACATACACAGATAGTATATCCTTACTTCCTAATTGTACTTTGATCTAATCATTGATATATATCTTTCTTCGATAATAATTCGTTTGCGCACGGACCAATTCTTTCAATTGTAATTATTGAAACTTCAACATGTTTTTTTTGGGAAACTAAATGAGGAGAAGATTTTGCGCCTACGATAGCCCTGTCGACAGATTTTAAAATTAATGAAGTCCTCAAATAAGCACTTTATATAAAGTGATTTTGTGCATGTAATTAAAGTAATTTTGAAATAGTGCCATTGACGGGTACAATTTAACTGATTATATATGAAGAACTCTATATATAAAGTGATTCTTTTTGTGGAATGAATCAAAGGTGGGATAATCTTTTGACTATTTTATTTTAGAGAATCTGTCACATAATTAACATCGAAATAATTTTGAGTAAAAGAAAACTATTTGACAAATCTCTTTGGATTCACCCTAGAAGCTGCTCTACGAGCTCTACAAAAGGAGGATGAACGTCCGCTCTTCAATGAAGGATGCAGAGATTTGTCACCGGCTTATCAGCCACCGAAATAGTATTTTTGTCTCACAGAAAAAATGGCAAAGCGAACATCCCGTTTGATTATGTCAGTTTTCACAAAATTTGGTTGGAAATTCACAAACCGTATTGGTGTTTAGTTTTATCTTGTTGGCGTCAAGCTCACTAGTTCAGCCGAACTTTGTTTTCCTTCTAAATTGTGCGGGTTTGCCTTATGGTTTTTTTTCTTGTAATGTGACGATTAGTTGTGTACCATTTTCGAATGATCGAGGCTAGAACTTTGTTCCCTTATCAAACAAAAAAAACGAGCTCTGCAAAACATACCCTTAGACTGTCTCCAACAATGGAGACCTAAACACAACACTTATTCCACATTTTGGGCCAGACATAGTAAAAAGTCACACAACCATAACTTAGCCATCTCCAACAGCATAGATGCCTTCACGTGGGTGTGTTGTCCTCATCCAATGGTTTGCATCCCTTCCACACACACACACACAGAGGAGACACTCTATCTGAGCAGAGACGTTTGGGTTATGGGGCAGGGCTGACACTTATTTGTCTTTTCTCTCTCCTCGCACGTAAAATGCGTCTCTAGTTTGGGTCTTGGGTTGGAGGGTGATTTTGAGGATGTAAACCACTATACACGACGTATTTTGTGTCCGCATAACGTTGTTGGAGACAGTCTTAGTCCCTCTCACACATTGATCGCCAAACTAATAGCACATCGAACTAAAAAACTTGCATGTATCAGACCTGATACAGAAAACATTACTTGTTAATTTGTAAAATGGAGGAACCCGTCATACGTACAAATATGAACCATCCGTTCAGTCATTAGGCCTTATGAAGAGAGATGATAAGAGTTTTATGGGAATAGAAAGAGTTTCATCCTAATTTAACTATCCAACACTGTTTTCAACACATAAGAATATTGAAAACTGAGATGAAATTAGCATTAAGGATGGCCTTTAGACGGCTCTAGCAAACTTAATTTTTTTGTTGGCGAACGGCTCTAGCAAACTTGATTGAGCTAATTGACCTTGAGCAGTGCAGGTGTCAATGTGTCAGCTATATATGTAGGTTGCAGGACAACTGGAAAGTTAACGTAAAAACAGATGGATGCGTACAACTGCATGCCGACAAGGCCAAGGAATAAATCAAGCCTGCGTTGAAATGTGCGATAGGACGCGTAGATGATGGATATACGAGGTAAAAAAGTAGTACATTTATTTGTGTACACATCTAACACCTGACATTAAATTTGTATACTGGAGTTAATTACTACAACTGTAGTGCACCCGTGTACATACGAAGTGCTGAATCCCTCTCGATGAACAATCATTATTTATAAAGTACTAGTATACAATTAATGAAGTTGGATCACAGCTTAATTAGCTGCACATCTGAAGTTGTTGGAAGGCTTAAACAAACGTACTAATAAATTAAATGAACCGACGATGTTGCCACGTAAACAAATGGTGACACGTAAACAACCCCAGTTATTATTAACATAAATAAACTGGACAAGTTCAAAGGGATGGCTTCAGCTAATGTAGCAAAGTGGGAATAGTTGTCTGCTTTGGCCTTTGGGATGATTTGTGGGCAGACAAATTCCTAAAACTGGAGTTTCTAGAACTTTATTCTTTTTCTAAAAAGCCAAGCATGTCTCTCCTTCCGATAAATCGTTCTCACAACTATGTGTTACAACACCTTTTATCCCTGGCCCTTCATCTGCCTCAAATGTTGCCCCACCTATCCTAGTTGTTGCTCATCCCCACATGCCCTAGTTGTTGCCCTACTTGCCCTAGGTGTTGCAACACATATCTTAAAGCAAACTACATGGTTGAGATAGTTGGTGCCCCAACACATAGTTGTGGGAAGTACCTGTTGCTCTTCTTCAGGCAAAAACTCAATTGGATTTGGCTTCTCTTCAATTTACCTCTATCTGTTCAGGCATTTGATCAGTGGGCTCTGCTAGAATCTGTCATTCAAAATTTACCACAATCTGAAGATTGTGATGTCTGGAGCTACGCTACGTACATCTGGGGTTCTAATATAATTCTTATTCTTCTTCAAAAGCTTACAAACATTTAATGGGAACCTCTGCAATGTCCATCCAATATTTAAGTGAAATTGGAAATCTTGCTGCCAACACAAGCACAAAGTCTTTTTTTGGCTTTTGATTCAAGATAGGCTGAACACAAGGAATATTCTTAAAAGGAAGAATATGCATCTCCAAACTTTCGATTGTGTTCTCTGTGATGAGTCTTGTGAGGAAACTTGTGAGGAAAACAGTAGAACACCTGTTTTTGAAATGCAGGTTTGCTAGATCTTGTTGGAATTACATTGGGGTTCTTGTCCCAAATTCATTTGGATCCCTTCCGGGCGTTGGATAGCCTCAAAATACAGTTAGCAGTTTCCTTCTTCATGGAAATAATCACTCTGATGAGTTGGAGCGTCTCGACTGTTAGGAATAATCTCATCTTTAGAGGGGAAGGTGCCTCCTTCTGGAGGGTTGCAAATATTTGTTCAAAGAGATCTTCGGCTTAGTTATTCTTCACGCGAAGAAAAGATATACCCCTTTCATTTCCTTATGGCTAGAGCAGCTTGTATAATCTATCTGATTTTCTTTCTTTCTTTCTTCATGTCTTGAACTATTCTTTAATTAGGTCATGAAACTATGTAACTTTGTTCTTCGCTTTATTTAATTTGTTCTCTCAAAAAAACAAATAAACGGGACATCTATATTGCAAATGTCTAATTTGGAAACTTCGATCCGTCTTGCGGTCTCAGATTTTTTCTATGGTGAGTAATTTATATTATAAGGTATAATTTTAGTTATCATATATATGTTAGTTTTTAGTGGATAATTTTTCAACCATGCATGTATTCTGCTCCCTTGCTTCTAAAGTGTGTCGATATATGTGAGGATGATATGTTGAGATGGAGCTACACACAACAGGCGGCAGGGATAGACGATAACACGCACACGCACGGTAAAGTTGACGTGAAAACACAGGACATGATCAACACCGGCCGGTGCCGTGCCTGGAAGCTAGAATGCGTGCAAGTGCCAAAAGACAGTGATCCCAGCACACACGGCCAAGGAATGACGGGGCATGCATGCAGGGAGCTACAGTAGCTAGCTAGCAGGCGCCGTGTCTGCGCCTACCTAGGCATGCGCAATGCAACTGCAATGTAGCTAGGAGGACTTGGAAGCCAAACCTGTCTGCTAGATAGCTGCATCCATCATGCATTATCGATCGATGGGGCGGCTGCAGCAGGCAGGCGAAGGTCAACTCGATCGGGTTAGAGATTAGATAAACTATTCTGTGTGGTGGTTGCGATCATCGTGTGGTACCTGCCGTCACATGGGGGCATGCAATGCGTGCCCCCCTCCCCTGAAACCGAGCACCACACCCCGTTGTTTGGGTACCAATTAAGCCCCACCGGTTTTTCTAATTTGTAAATAAATAACCAACTAATACATATCCTTGCTGAAAATAATATGTAGGAATAATTAGTGGCACAAAAATAAACTAAAAGATGATAGGCAAAACATATTTGTGAAGCGCGGGCAACATCCATCTCTAAACAATAATCTTTGATGTACACTACATCAGAAATGATTTTGCGCAGCGTTGCCTACGAGGCCTCCGTGGCGGACACCCTTTCTGCAATGGAAGCCGATTGTCAAGCCCAATTGTATGTCGAGCCTACCGCCGAACCCGCTTCTGAGGGCGTCCTCAATACTAAGAGGCAGCAACTAGCTTATACATGTCATATTATTAATTATTGCCACCTCATTATGTAAACCCCACATATAAATAATTTTTTATTCTATATATTTTCTCATCCCCCTCTTATTCTTTATGAGAATGTCCACAAATAATCTCATTTTCTGAGTAAGATAGCTGTTGAAATAGGATATCGTATCTAATCTTTTCTATCTATTCTCTCTTCCACATAGGAAAAACGTTCACATAGATTCCTATAAGCTAGCTGAAGTGACATTGTTGAGGACACCCTGAGCTCTCGTTTACTAGTTAGCTAGGGTGAGAGAGCTGAGCGCTAGCTAGGAGGGAGAACCTATGCATGAGCACTCGGAGCCCCAGAAGTCGAAGCTCGGGGGTGTAGTTGAAGTCGAAGCCCCAGAAGTCGAAGCTGCGCATCTCTGCGAAGTAGACAAGCTTGCCGCACTTGACGTGGAACTCGAACTCGCGGCGGCAGCCGTTGCTCCAGGCACGAGCACGACAGCGGCTGGTACGCGCACACGCCGTGCACGTCGACGTGCACTGCCGCGGGAGCGCGACCCACGTGGCTTGCCAGCTCCTGTCGGCGTCGGCGAGGCTGTACAACCAGAGGTTGCCGTCGGCTTCGTCCACCGAGTCGCCTCGCCTCGCCGCGCCCATGCCGCCCCGCCTTGCCCACGCCGCTGCGCCCGCGCCAAGCCTCCTTGCACACGCTGCTGCGCCCGCGCAGAGGCGCCTCCCCGGCCTTCCGTGGCCGCTAGCTGGCTCTGGGTGTGTGTGCGTGAGTCTGGGAGAGTCTGGTGGTGTGCGTGCGTGAGTGGTGGCGGCGGGTGTGTGAGCTGTGGTGTGTGTGCGTGAGTGGTGGCGTCGGGTGTGTCAGCTGTGGTGTGATTTGCCTCCAAACCCTAAGTTCTCTAATATATAGGAAGAAGGCTATCGGGTTTCGACTTGGACCTGATGGGCCTAGGCCTTTTCCGGGCTTTTAATGTTGCCCACTGCGGTAAATTGATTTACCATAGCGGGCTTATTAAGATGTCCAATGTGGTAAATAGGGTATTTACTGCAGCGGACATCTTAAGAAGTCCGCTGCGGTAAATCGATTTACCGCAGCGGGTAAAAATGCCCGCCAATGTAAATAAAAAATGCTCGCCAATGTAAATCATGATATTTTCCACAACGGGCAAAACTAGTGTCGGTCACGGAGAGCTTTTAGGCAACATTGCGGAAGCTCGATTTTGACGTAGTGAAGATTTAAGAGAGCAATAAAGAATTTGGTTCGTGACCGATATTAAATAACCTCTGGATAATGTCTATCATATCTTCATAATCGGCTTGATCTTTTCTCAACGAGTCTAATATTATTAACCGATTATTGTCCAGATAGATGACTATCAAGATCCAGTGAAAGCTGCATGTTTATAGCATGTGAAGTCATATAATTCAATAACTATATATGGGTCAAGTAATTAAGGAAAATAAAATGTGCACACTCACTTGAAGTTATACGGGAAGAGTATCGATCTCTTGTCCTTTTGGTGAACTAAGAACCTCATGAGATTCTTCTCTACTTGAGGTCGCCAATTAGACTGGGGAGTAACTTGGTCTTTGAATACAATGTATGGATCAACAAAACCGATAGTATTGTCCTTTATTTTTCTAAGCATGTTCATCTCATGTCTACATACATATATACATATATAGTGTAAGGATGACTATATAGATATATATACAACACATGCAAGTTACTTTAGTAATAATAGAAACAGTGCAATCACTTACAGACAAAAGCAGCTGAGGAGAGATTTGTCGAGAGCATCATGGTGGCATAGTTGGTGTAGTTCTGAGAAGTTAATATGTATGAGGTCATCGCCACGGAAGAAGTGTGGACTCTGAGAAGAAGCCATTGCTCGTTCCTTTTACATGCCTCTAAGTACCACTTGTTCAACATGTACATTTGTGTGTCGTGATCTCTTTGTGCGGCATCAGGGTTGAAAAAACTCTTGCCATATTAATAAATCTTTCAAGGATCAACTTCTGGGGCAGAGTTGATTTCGTCACCATAGAGAATTTGGTTTATGTCAAGACCAATTTCAATGTAGAAATTAGCAAGTTGCTCCAAGTTAACCTCTCCAACAACTTGGTTTAAAATGTTCATGTTTGTTCCATACTCATCATGAACAACTAGTTGAGGAATTGGTTGTGCCTGTTCTGCGAGTTGTGGAACATCTTTCCCTTTCTTCTTACTTGTCGCCGTCGCCTTCATGAGAGTGCGGTCATAGTCTGTTGCTGGCGTTGCCTTACGAGAATCACACAACTCTTTTTGCTTTTGGTCCACCGTCTTTCTTAGTTCTGCTGGATTTAGGAAGAAGTACGGCTTTGTAGGGTTTCGCCTAGCTTCTGCTTCCTTTTTCAAATCTGAAAAGAACTCTGCCACATCTTCTTGAGACCTAGCCATAATTTCTTCATCCGTCTTTTCATAAGACAGCTTTTGGGGAATAGGCTTTGTTTTACTACTGGAGGCTGCTCTCTTCGCCGATTGGGATGAAGACTTCATCGATTGTGACAGGGTAGACCTCTTAGCGGCAGACTTCTTTGTCAACTCAGGCTGAGGTGGCGGAGGGGTTGGAGACCTTCTTACCGGCGTTGGAGATCTCCTTGGAGATGACTGCTGCGACAACGGTGTTGGAGACCTCCTTGCCGGCTGGGACCAAGATCGAACTTGATCTTCTCCTTTTCACTTTTGCATTCTCTCTGAGCATCACGAATGGCCTAACCAAGATCATCAACGGGCACATCTTCTCCCACTTGCTCTTCTTCAGCTTCCCTCACTGCAATATCATTTAGTGCAGCATATTCAGCAAAAATATCTTCATCGTGCCCTGGTTCTTTGTCTTCGCCTTCTTCCATTATAACCTTGCTTTCTCCATGCTTAGTCCAACAAATATAGTTTGACATGATGCCAGACTTAAACAAGTGTGCATGGATATTTCTCGCGCTAGCATATTCCTTCAAATTATTACATAATGCACATGGACAACGTATAAAACCATCTCGCTTGTTTGCCTCTGCCACAGTTAAGAAATAATGCACGCCATCAATAAATTCTTTGAGCGGCGATCAGTGTTGTACATACAATGTCGGCTCATCAATCTGCACAATTACACGTGACATACTATATCAAAATCTCAAACATGACATCCTATGTCGGCTCATTGAACATTAATGATTAGCGTGGTTCAACTTATAAATTATTAAGATACAAAATAGCCACGTCAGTTACATCACATCAATATTAACTTATGTAAGCATAACCACAATATAGAAAATCTCAAGTAGCACTAAACAAACTAGACATAAATGCACTTCAACAAGATAACAATTTTGCGGCTAATTCCAACTAAAACAAACGACACATCATTCGTTTGTTCAACATTCATGAGCTTCGTCTGCTGGCTCACTGCTTCATCAGCCGCTTCTTCTAGAAGATATTCTTACATGTGTTTCACATATTCTTCCTCCCAGTACCATCATTTGCATCCAGTACCGTCCCACTGAAAATAGAACAACAAATTAAGAACTATAATCAAAATCACTTAGCAAAATGAGACAAACTGAAAAAAAACGTCATGATAAAATAGCTCACATTGCGATCCGGACACTTATAGAAGATACGACCCTTATTGGGACCCATCTTGGACACTCGATACTCCATCACAATCTTCTGCTCACACTCGCCGCACGGAATGAGAGGAGCTCCGGCCTCAGTCGTCCATTTCCAACCCCATGAGAGGCCGAGGAACCATAAGTTGTCGACATCTACTCACTAGCTAGATTAATTTCTAAACAAACTCAATTAAAATGAGCTATCAAGTACCGTCTCATTGAAATTACAAGGACAATTAAAACTATAAGTAGTTGCCATCTACTTAGTAGCTAGATTAATTTATTTAAACTAAATTAAAAATCTTATTTTCTAAACAAACTCAATTGAAATGAGCTATCAAATACTACTATACCTCTAAAATAAACTCTTTATACATTTCTATAAGTCACTAGCGTCTCATTGAAATTGAAGGACCGGAAACGGCGACTAGAGGGGGGGGGGGTGAATGGGAGCCTCAAATTTCTCTCGAAATGTTCGGGCCACTCTTCCCAAAAACTAAACCCAGTTGCTGGGTGCTCAACCTCCCCCTCGCGTTGCTCGGGGGATTCAGACGAAAACGGAGAAATGAAAGCTCAACAGCAGTGGAGGAAAACTCACCGGAAACCTCCAAGATAGAGTTCTCAACCCTTATGAGAAAGAGGCAAAGACCCCTAAGCAAAACAGCCCAAAAGACAGGCGATGGACGCTGGACAACAGGGCGTCGGACGCTAGGCGTCGGACGCTGATAGATCGTCTGTCAGCCTTCCAGAAAGCCTTGCAGAGGAGAAGCAGAAAGCAGGGCGTCGGACGCTGGGGACGGACGCTTGGGTGAGCGTCCGTTGGCGTCGAACGCTGCGCGACGGACACTTAGGGGAGCGTCCGTTGGGCTTCCAGTGAACGCTAAAAATCTAGACAAAACAGCAAAGCAACGGACGTAGGACGACGGACGATGGAAAGCGTCCGGCGCCAAACTCACACACACGCGGACGATCGCGACGGACGCTGACGTCAGAATGTCCTTGCATCCGACGCCAAAACTCAGAGCGTCCAGCGCCTTCGAGCAGAGCGCAGAAACGCGAAAATCGTTTTTCTCTTCACCAAATCTTTCCAAAACCGAACCAAATGATCACCAACTGCAACCTAACTTTGTAGGCATGATCATAGTGCAGTTGGGGAGCTAACCCAAAGAAATCATCGCTCAATTTGTAGAGGATAAACGGGAACACTCGGATTTGGGGAGAAAAGGAAAAACGAAGAACGCCGCAAAAAATTGCCCGATCTACGCACTCATGAGGTTTGAGGAGAATTCCTTTGGTGCAAAGATGCTCCTCACGAATCCGAACAACTTGGTTCAAGTGGATTTTGCAAAGCTAGTCTCAACAAAGAGAAATCAACTCGGGAAAAAGAGAGAGCAAAAGCAAAACGCGAAAAACACAAGCAACCAGGGAGACTCGATCAAGAAACTAACCGTGCCATGGCACTCAGAGAGTCGGGCCTCTGATTCCCACCAAAAGATTCGAGTTCTTACAGAGATTGGTGAAATCAACCTAGGGATCTCATGAACTAGAGAGAGAGTTGGGGCAAAATGATTAGGGTTCAAGAGATAGAATGAGGGATACCCCTTCACCCCCTACTTATCGGGCTTTGGCTATTTCCCAAAGACCCCCCTAGATACATTGAGTGAACTACCTACCCTAAGCATTGCAGTCCAAGCTCCGGAAAATATCTCCCGCATTTTGAATGGACGACCCCGCTTCCTGCCGGGAGTTGTCGTCGCCTCGACGCAACCTCCAGGATTCCGCCACGTGCCATCTCCGCTTCCTCGGAAGCTCCGCCTAGGTTTTGAGGCCCAAACCGAGGAAACCCACCACCGGTAGCTTTGGGCTCAACTTCTGAACCCCGAGTTTTGAGGCCCAAACTCAAAAACCGACGCGGATGGTTTTGAGGCCCAAACCACCAAACCACTTGACGCGAGCCACCTTGTCTTCGCCCGGTCAGACTCCGAGTCCCCTGAGTCTCCGCTCGACTCGCGCGTCCACCGTCTTGACTCGGTCAACTCGGTCTACCTCCATGTCTTCTCGCACTCACCGGTGCCAAGTACTAGCCACCACAGCTAGTCCGCCGGCGCCCATGGTCCCTTAGTCCGAGCCCCGCTTCCGCCCTTCACCGCTCTCAGTCCATCGGCACGGCAAGCCTCTACTCAACCTTCTCCACGCCATTGACCACTGTCACTAGGCATAGCACCTGCACACCACAAGTCGATAGACAGGCACACATTTGCTTTCGCAAAGGGTTAGAATCAAGCCACTCAAACTGAACCGCTCAAGTGTTAGGCAATCACTCATCACAAAACTGAACTACATGGGTGCTTACCCACCATGTGTTCGCAGAAATTACAACGACAATTAAAACTATAAGTAGTTGCTAAGTAAAACTATTCCTCTAAATCACTATCGTCTCAATGCAATTACAACAACAATTAAAACTATGAAGTCATTTGTAGGCCAATAAGAGAGAAAATTACATGCAAAATTCAAAATACACAATAAAAACAACAATTTGTAAGCATGAAACAAAATGGTAATGAAACAAGAGAGGATGATATTGGTAACCTTACTTAGAAGTGAAGTACGAGTGAAGAAAATTCTTGTGTATATGCCAGAAGAAGCAAGATCACCAAGAACACCTTTCTTCCTCCTCTCTTGCTCAAGAATACTCTCTGTTTTCTCAAGAACACTAATGTACTTTCTGGCTTGGGCAGGGGAGGAAGAAGGCTATTTATACAGGGGCTTTTTAGTCCCGGTTGGTATTACCAACCGGGACTAAAGGCTCATCTCTAGTCCCGGCCGATACCTCAAACCAGGATTGAACCTTTAGTCCCGGCTGGAGCTACCAACCGCGACTAAAGATGAGCCTTCAACCGGGACTAAAGGTCCCTGCCTGCAAAAGCCTGTTGTACTAGCCGTTGGGCAACACTCTTTAGTCCTGGCCGCAAAAAATGTCGACACTGAAGCCAAATTGGCATATCATTCAAAGGCCTGTTCCCTACGTACTAGTGATATCGGCATCGACACCCTTAGCTTTGGCCCTCGCACTGTAGGAAGGGGGCAAGTCACCTTTAGCTATCAACCACACCACTACCTATAAGCTACGAGGCCTATCACCATGGCACCCTGCAATCCCCAGTAGTGCCTCGGCGGGATCTAGATCCGCTAGCCTACATAGAGCAGGAGAGAGGGTGCGAACGAAGGCAAAAGAGAGGAGAAGAGGAAGTGGAGAAACGAAGCGACGACTGAGGCAATGGTCTCATGTGGGAAAGTGTGTAGTACAACTTAGGCTTTGTTTGGATGTGCATGCATCTCCCTTAAAACACATGGGTTGGAGTGTATTTGAACTAATTTACACCTCAATCCACTCCATTCCATGTGGTTTGAGGTAGATACATGTGCATCTAAACAAGCTCTTAAAGATCTTGTGTGGGATGTAAAAGGTTGGATTTGGTTAGATGGCTAGTTGTATGTCTTGGTCTTGTTGGCATAGACAAACCTTTTAAGAAGACAGCCCCAAAAATAGAATCAATTTAAAATTTAGCTAGGTGCTGGTAGTCCTAAAATAAACTGACCATCGATACCGAAATTGACTACTAAGACAAATACTTTTAGACCGCCACTCTCTAAGTAAATGGATTGTCTCTAAAATCGTTCTATAGTGGTGAATAGTAGTCCTATAAAATTTCTCAGGTTCAAATAGTTCTCTGGTTCAAATAGCTTAACATATGGGTCTTTAGAAAAGGTCCCATATGAGAGTTGGTTAGTTCATATCATCATGGTATAGAAATCTAATGCTAGCTATAGCTACAAGCCTACAAAGCTGGGAAATGAACTAGTAGCTACTAGAAAAATAGTAAGCCAACAAGTTAGTTTGCACGAGCTAACCGTCCTCCAACCTCGAGCTAGCTAGCTAGCTAGCAGTCCCTCCCTATCGTTGAAGCTACCGGCCGTATAGCTGCACACGCTGAATGTTCTCATCCTGCACCCCTGCATTGACCCAATAAACATTCTTTATTCCCCAATAACCCGAAATCGCCATCGACACAAATATATATATAACGCATCACAAGAACCGAAGTAAACACCGGCCAGAACGATGGTTCCCTGCAAACCAATTCAAACTCCCAAATCACTCACCTGATTGATTGGTGTAGAGGTGGAGCTTTGGCAATAAACAATCGTTTGACATCTAACTTGTTCTGCTATAAAAGGCTCAGGGCTACACAGCCTCCAACACCATCAAGCATCCACCACAGCTAGCACCGCGTCAGCTCCTTCTAATCCTTCTTCTTCTTGTTGGTCGTCTTCCACCTCCCGATCGAGCTGATCTCGATCGCCATTGTCAATCAATCGATCCATATACAGCCAGCCAATTCTTCTCCCAAAAACCTACTACCGCTTGCAGTTGCGGCGATGGCGATCCCGGTGATTGACTTCTCCAAGCTGGACGGGCCCGAGAGGGCTGAGACCATGGCGGCACTCGCTGCCGGGTTCGAGCACGTGGGGTTCTTCCAGCTGGTGAACACCGGCATCCCCGACGAGCTGCTGGAGCGGGTGAAGAAGGTGTGCAGCGACTGCTACAAGCTGCGGGACGAGGCGTTCAGGGACTCCAACCCGGTGGTGAAGGCGCTCGCCGAGCTCGTGGAGAAGGAGAGCGAGGACGGCCTTCCCGCGAAGAAGATCGAGGACATGGACTGGGAGGACATCTTCACCCTCCAAGACGACCTGCCATGGCCTTCCAACCCTCCCGCCTTCAAGTGAGTGCCATGCCATGCCATGGATGACAAGTAGATTCTTGTTTATTTGTCTGACCGACGCATGCATGTGCAGGGAAACGATGATGGAGTACCGCAAGGAGCTGAGGAAGTTTGCCGAGAAGATGCTGAGGGTGATGGAGGAGCTGCTGGGGCTGGAGGAAGGGCACATCACCAAGGCCTTCTCCAACGACGGCGACCTGGAGCCGTTCTTTGGCACCAAGGTCAGCCACTACCCGCCGTGCCCGGGCCGGACCTCGTCGACGGGCTGCGCGCGCACACCGACGCCGGCGGCCTCATCCTGCTGTTCCAGGACGACCGCTTTGGTGGGCTGCAGGCGCAGCTTCCAGACGACACCTGGGTCGACGTCCAGCCCCTCGAGAACGCCATCGTCATCAACACCGGCGACCAGATCGAGGTATGCGCGCGCGAGGCCGCCGGTGATCATGCATATATAGTATATTCTTCCACTATTCTATATTCCCTCCGTTGAATGCATGGGATGTAGATTACATGTAGCTTAAGTGCTTGCTTGCTTAATGACTGCTGATGATGATTCATTAAAATATTACTGCTGCGTATCAGTCAAAACGTACAATCATGCATATCAGGATTTCATTTGGTGTGGCCTTCCCTGATTCGTCAAGATCCATATATAAATTCCTTATATATGAATGTCAAAACCTTAGCTTTATTTGTTAATTTTGGTTGTTGACAATGACATGCTGTACTACTACTGTACCACCTCTGCAAGTTACTACTTGTGATGTTGACGAACGTGATGGTGGATGGTGGTTGCATTGACAGGTGCTGAGCAATGGCCGTTACAAGAGCGCGTGGCACCGCATCCTGGCCACCCGCGACAGCAACCGCCGCTCCATCGCCTCCTTCTACAACCCGGCGCGCCTGGCCACCATCGCTCCGGCGATCCCCGCCGCCGCCACCGGCGATGACGACTACCCGAGCTTCGTGTTCGGGGACTACATGGAGGTGTATGTCAAGCAGAAGTTCCAGGGCAAGGCACCAAGGTTCGCGGCCGTGGCAGCGACGACGACCACCACCACCGAGTGACAAGCAGCTAGCACGATCTCAACTTGCGAGCCTAATAAATAAATGTTCATAATCTATCATCAAGTTAAGTTAATCGTGTGATCACGGTACGGGCTTGTACGATAAGTAGGTTGTTGTGTGGTGTGCTTTAATGTGTGTAGAATGGACGTGTCATACATACAAATTAATGTGTATTGGTGTGCATGCCCTGCAGCAGCGAGCAGTCACAAGAATATATACACAAGTATTGTGACAGATAAGCTTGCGGTTAGCGTTGTGGATCTTTGGTCAACGGGTGCCAGGGTGATTTGTAGCTTAAAAATTGGCATTTTCGAGGTTACTCCTCCACTTTTTTTTTTTTGCACTTTTCTCTTCAATTTGGGTCATCAGATTGTTCATGTGGTCAAAAGTGGTTTGCAATTGTACATTATACTGAGAAACTATATATATTAAATACAGTTTCAGGGCTCTTATATATAGTCTAATAATTTTGACGCGTTCCGTGGACTCCTTAGCTTTTTAAAAAAAAAAATTATATACCTCAACTTACTATTATATAGTCAGTACTCCGGATGTGGGACAGGGCCCATTTCCTTCCGGAGGCCCAGGGCGAGTAAAAAAAAAAGAGGCCCCCAAATTCAATAATAATGCTTAAATAAATTTTGACGACAAAACTAATATAGTGAACCATAATAAACAAAAGAGTAATTAAAGATGTTAATCTAAAGAGAAAAATCTCAAAAGGAATTTTCTATGACATGTGCTTGCTTAAGCACACAACCCATTTTTTACATTACTGCAAATGTTTCGGCTATATGTAGATGAAGCCAAAGGGGAACAAAGATGTTGCATAAATGTATGAAAAAAATAAAGAAACCAGAGATCATTATTAATTTTCCATGCATCATTAGTAAGAATCCTCATGCTAACGATTTTGAACTGAAAACATGTTTGAATGAATGGTCTCTTTTATTTCCTCATCACGCTGCAGCAATATCTAGAACCACTAACATCACAAAGGCAAACAACCATTACCAATAGCCACAGGGACAACCATTACCATTCCTTGGCAGTGGCGTTGTTGGTGCTCTCTTTCTCACCTTTTTACTTTTGTAACTCTAGGTTCATGACCATAGATATAACTACCATTACCAGCTTTTGTCAAAATCTATGGTATGAAATTCAGGTAGGGATAATTCATTCCCTTGCCTGACCTTGCAAAGAAAAATATAGAACAACTGCCACGGAAAAGGAATTAATGGTTTCTTTCTTTTTAATTTTCTTGTTGTAATAGTTTGGCCTAATTTTACCTACGGGTAGATGAAGCTGGATAGTTTATATCCTTTATCTAAAAAAAGAAGAAGATTTATGGGTTAGATCTGTTATCCAAAGAACATCTATGAGATATAAGACATAAGGTACATAGAAATATATTATGTGACACATTTTTTTTTGCATTTATAATATAGATATTTCCTCCGTCCCAAAAAAGAATGACGTTATGTGATGCGTGCAGGTCAAACTTTCTCAACTTTGACTACGTTTCTAGAAAATACGTGCAACATTTATATCTCCAAATAAATTAGTTAAAAAAATAGATTCAGATGATACTAATTACTTAGTATAATCATTTATATATTTTAATACATAATTGCTGGCATTTTAAAAACGTTGACTTCTCGAGAAGCGAGAATGACGTCTATTCAAGGACGGGGGAGTATATCAGTTTACAGCTACAATCAGCCAATCAGGAGTCAGCAGTGACATATCCAACATCATCACTAATTCCACGTAAGCCAATGATTAATCTGGGCGGAACAGTTGTACTGGTTATAGATGGAGCATTACTACACCAGAAGTGAAGGGCGATTCCCTTGCAGTGAGTGCCAGTTTTTTTTTCTTCCTTTTTTCTTTTTCGCACATCATCCAGAGAGCGAGTCATTTCATACGAGCCCAAGTGCATTCAAAATGGAACTGGAAATCTTTGATGAATATTTTACTTAATCAAAGATAAATATCACGGTAGTTATGCTCCGATCCATTTTATTTACTACCAGAGTAATAATATTTTGATTCTTGCCTCTGCACTCCATTAGCAATGACAGCCGTCTGTCTACACGATGTCCTTGTATGGAAAACAAAAGCAGATAGGACTTGTTAACTTCTCAGCTCTTGCAACTTGTTGCTCAATAGCATGAATGAATCTGAAAATTTACCTGATTTGGCAGTTCAGCAGCCGAATTATCACAGAGATCTTTCAGACGTTTTATCTTATCCACACCATGATTTGCCTTCTCTGCAGGAGTCAGTAGATCAACGATTGCAGCAGACACTGAGGTACGATGGAAGGATAAGGGGATATCCAGGCTTGATGTACTCATCGCATTCCTTTAGGATGGCAGCGATCCTCCATGTGTGATATAAGAAATATGGATATGCATATGTGGGGGTGAAGATATGCTAACATTTATGGTGAACATCTTTTTTTTTTTTCAAAACATAATACATACAGAGATGCTCATCAAGTACAGGGTATCCATATAATCATCTCCATTAAAGCATGTATGTACACGACCACACTCATATTAACGCCCAGGAGAGACTCTATCGACGCCATACTATTGACAAGCATGTCACCAATCCATACAAGGGCATAGCTATGATAGGAATATAAGAAGACCTACCTCAGCGAGGGATATAGGAGGAACCAGAACAGGGGATTTTCCAGAGGGAATGGTGCTGTAAGTCAACTCATTTTAGTATAAGGAATGGGACCCTAAGCCTCAAATGAACAAGTGATTTCTTCCTTCTTGTGTTTATTGGGCCTTGAAGTCTGTTTGAAAGTAGGGAGATATAATTGGCAAAATATGTAGTGGAAGCACCTCGTAGGTGGAAACACAAAAATCAATTCAAAATACATATTTTGGTCATTCAGAAACTTTTGGAACTTGACATGTCCATAGTGCATATAAATATATCCAGATTACGCAGCTCGCCGCTGGGATGTCGCCCATGCAAACATTGTTGATGCCATGTATAGGGAACCCGGCCATGTTCAAAGAGCCCCAGTAGGGAAGATGACTGGCCCAGTGGTAATGGTAGTTCGTCTGTCGGTGGGGACATGGTTGAGCGGGCAGTTAGGATAGTGAGAGGTGGGTAGTGAGAATGTTGGCGAGAGTCGTGGTGGAGGCTGATGACAGGGGTATGAGGAACGAAGACAAAGAGTGTCAATGGAGGAGGAACATGAAGTGTATGTCGCTACTGCGTGTACAACTCAGACACTCACAACGCATCACATATGTAAAGCCTACCCTTATTAGCATACAACTCGATGAAATACTCACAACGCACCTCTATGAACGCATGTATGTAAAGCCTACCCTTATGAGCATCTTTGAAGATTAGAACGACAAATTCTAAAGATTGATGAAGCCACCATAGGTGTCTCGTTGTTGATGGGGACGACACCTACCACTGAAAGTATAAATGCCTCTAAATTCTAAAATATTAGATTCTACGGAAAGTTGAACCCCAGGATCCAAAGTGCTACTTAGGCTCTTGTAACCACTAGCAAACCCCAACTAGCTTTACACAAAATTCTCTTGGCATCTGCTCGTCATGGCATTGATACATAACGTGATCACATTTTGTACCACACTTCTATTCTTCTCGTATATCTTTTCCTAAAAATTCTTCTTGTATATCAGCCTGTACAACAATTCATCTTCAAATTTCATTCCATTGGAAATCCAAGCCCAGAAACGAAACAGCACCAGCAAAACACTGGCTATCCTGTATCCTTGCTATAGCTAGTGGAAGAGGTTGGCCAAAGGCAGCCCGAAGTTCTGGTACACCCGGATCTCGCCGCCACGGCTCGCGGTCACCAATACCATCCCCCACGCGTTACCGCCCTCCGCGCCACCGTGCCACCGTGCGGAGGACTGCGACTCGCGGCGAGACAGGTCCGGGTGCAGCTGCCCACCGTGGTACGTCATCGGCCCGGACTTGGACACCCGCCCGCCGGCGCCGGCGCCCACGACGTCGTCGCCGCGGCGTGACGAGCTCTGCTGCTTCCTGGGCGTGTCGCTCTTGCCGTTGCCGTTGCCGACCCGGGACGCTTCGCACGGCGGCGGGAAGGACGGCGACCCAGGCCAGGGCACGGCGACGGACACGTCCTGGCAGAAGAAGTACTCGTAGGAGCGGCTAGTGAGCCACGTCTTGGCCCTGACGCTGATGCCGCCGCCGCCCGTGCCGCCGGTGACGCTGACGCTGCCGGGGACGCGGCGCCACACGTAGACGTTGGAGTCCTCGCTGGCGCACACCACGTAGCGGCCGTCGGCGGTGTAGGACGCCGAGATCTGGCTGCTGGTGTTCTTGAAGCCTGGCAGGAAGAAACACGGGTTCCCTTTTTGGGTTGCGGAGTTTGTGGCATGGCGTCCTTGATGCGTGGAAGGGAAAGCTGAGGCGCTCGCCGCCATTGCTGCGTACCTTTGAATTTCTGCAGGACGCTGATGCCGTTGAACACCCGGATTTGTGAGTCCGCTGATGTCACCAAGATCTCTGACGGGTTCCCCGGCGCAAACTACGTACACATCCAATGCAATCTTTAGTTCTTAATAATGGAACTACAATGGAATGCTCACTGGATTGATGTCGAACAAAGAGTCTGACATAACTTTAACTGTGCAATGGACATACATGGAATCCGGTTATCTTCTTGGCTTGCGACCTGCGTTTCTTCGTTATGCTCATGTCGATTTGTGCTTCTTGGTTAAGCTTGCAATCTGATATGGAAATGTTAATCCAATTGCTTGTCAGCTGTTCACCACAAGACTGAATGAATCAGAACTCTGCACGCACGCACCTGTTGTCTTGTAGAATCGGCAGCTCCCCTTGTGTGACCCAATAATGGCAGCCTTGAGAATGCAACAACAGTCAGCTATCATATCAGTGACAAGATAATATAGGCCACTAAAATTTGATTACAGGGGCACAGGGCATAGGCAGCGCACCTGGCCGTCTGGGGTGTAGCAGGCCGCGGTGACCATGTCGTTGAGGTCGCTCCAGTCGACGACCTGCCGGTCCGGCACGCTCCAGATGCGCACCTTGCAGTCCAGCGAGCCGCTGATGAAGTAGCCGTCGTCCACCGGGTTGAACTGCACGCACGTAACTGCGTCGGTCATGGCCGGCGCGCACCAGTCATCATCAGTCGCTAACTCGCTATGCAGACGCACGCAACCTGCAGTGCATTGCAGTGCAGGCTAGCAAAGCAAACTCACCGTAGTCACTGTGCGGGAACACCCTCAGACACGTCTTGGTGGTCACGTCCCACAGCCGCACCGTGTGGTCCATGGACGACGACAGCAGCTGCTGCAACCAACCATCCAACAATGGCGCCCACGCCACGTCACGCTCACGCCCTCTGCTCACAGAACAATGGCAGGCAGAGTGAAAGGAACGGTATGCAACGCAAACCTGGGACTTGGACCACGACAGGTCCAGCACGTCATCCTGGTGGCCTTCCAAGGAGCACGACGGCTGCTCGGCGAGCGCGAACGCGGACTCCGGCACGACGACGTGGTCCGGGAGCACGTCCTTGCTGCTCCTCCCTCTCCTCACCCTCCTAGACAACTGCGCCGCTATCCCCGGCGCCGCCACCGTCGCCGCCGACGTCGGCTGCGGAGGCAGGGAGGAGGTGGAGAGCTCCTGCGCAGCCACGGCGGACGAGGAGGAGGCGTCGACGACGTCGAGGACCTCCCAGACGCGCACGACGCTGTCCTCGCCGCCGCTGGCGAGGAATCGCCCGTCGGGGCTGAACTTGATGCTCCATATCGAGCCCTCGTGCGCGCGCACCTCCTGCCGCATGTACAGCCCCGTCAGCTCCCTGCTCGACTTGCCGTAGTGGTGCACCTTGAGCCGCTCGGGCCCCGTGCCGGCGGCCGACGACGACACGGCGGCGTGCGCCGACGCCGACTTCGACATGGTCACCGATGGCGGCGTACTCCGTCCCGGTCTGCTGCTGCCGCCGTCGCCGCCGTCCTGCTTCTCCTGCTTGTCGGTTCTTAGCCTGGCTGCTGACGCGACGTTCTTGATGTTCCTCAGCCACCGTGTTCTCCTCTTCTCGACCGGTTTCTCGTCGCCCTTCGCCGGCACCGGCTGGCTCTGGCTGCGGCGCACGGGCTGCGTCGTCACGAACGGCGTGTGTCCGATGAACCGCTCGAGCTCGTCGACGTTCAGCGGCGGCGCACTGCGCTGGGCAATGACATTGTCCGGCTTTTTGAAGAAGTCACCGCCCGTGTCGTCGCCGGCAATGACATTGTCAGTTCGTCCTCCGTCCTTCGACGGCGGCGCCGATGGTGGTAACGGACACCGGCGGAGAGCCTTGTCGATCGGCGAGCCTTGCAGCTTGTGCGGCAGCGAGCGCACGCGGCGGAATGACGACGGCGGTTTCCTCGCGGCGCCTCCACGAACGACGACGATGCGGCTGTCGGAGCATGACCGGGTCAGGACGACGTTAAGCTGGTGTTCCTTGATCTCAGGTAGTATGGTCGCCGCGGCCACCGTCGGCGCGGAGCTCGTCGTGCTCCGCGCGACAGCAACGGCCGCGGGTGGCAGCGGTTGTCGCCGGGGCACGTAGCGCGGGATGTGAGGTGGAAGCCTGGCCCTCGCGTTCCGGCTCTGGAGGAGGTCCTTGCTGCTGGTGAGACCCATTCCCTGGAGCAGCCGGCGGCGGCGCTCCTGGATGGACACTGGCTCCGGCGCCATCCACGTGCCGTAGTCATACCTGGACGTGTCCTCTTCCTCGTCGTCCACGTCCAGGTCCAGCTCCACCGTCTGCTCCTCCTCGAGGAGGCGGTCACCGTCGGCGGTGGCGAAGGAGAAGCGGACGTCGTCGTCACCGTCGCCGTCGTTGTCCTCGTCGGAGGGAAATTCGACCCTGGCGTCCTCCAAATGCACCGTGTCGTGGGGTTGTTGCTGCTCCTGATCAAGGCACTGAAAGAATGGCTCCTGCTGACCACCACCATGCTCTTCGTCGTCGTCGTCCTCCGAATCGGCGGCATCGGCCCGGCGGCGTCTGATCGTGCCATGGACGACGTGGCCGGTAACCTCCCCGTCGGTCTCTTGGCTCATGATTCGTGACGGTTCTTGCATGTTGGTGGCCAAAAAGGCCCAAAGCGAAACGAGTGGCCCACCGGTGAGCTCCCGGCCGCCCCAGGCCACCCTTGCTCTCATGTTTACTAAACTTAGATGGATGGATGATTTGTGAGCCTGCGGTGTTCCTGCCTGTCCAATTGAAGCCGGCCTCTAGCAGTGGTGATTTCGATCTGGAGGGAAAAACTGAAGATTGCTTCAAAAATTAATTGGAACTGTTTAAGGAACTTGTGTACTGTTGTCGCCACAGATTTAGGTGCAAGATTGGTTCGTTCTCAGATTTTTTTTTTGGTGACTAGATATTTCTTATTTAAAAACACTCAATGCAATGCATTAATTAAATAGGAAAATTACATATGGCCGCTGAATCTCAATTAGTCAAACTAGTACATAAGATTTTCATGATATTGTTTCTAAGATTATGATGTCATATGTCATATAGAATAAATAAAATAAAGATGAAACACCAACTCAATCTATGGCAGAGCCACCACTAGGGCGAGCTAGGGCAGCCGCCCTAGGTCCCTCTGGCGGGGCACCCCTTCCCCACCCATAGAGCTGGCGAGTGGCGAGGCTGAGACGACGCGGACATGGCGAAGACGCCGAACGCACATGCAGTGAGCCCGTGAGGGGATGAGGCGGAGAGCAACAGAGCATCATGGCTCTCGGTAATGGCACGGCTCTAGAGTTGAGCGGCGGCACGACGCTGGGGCGGATGGTTGCCGCGAAGTGGTGCTAGGATGGTTGCGTGGCGCGGTGATGGCGCCAGGCAGCGGCGGCAGTGCGTTCAATGGACGGACGGAGCCATGTCCTAATCGGATGGAAGAAGAGCAAGTCACATGTATATGTGGGCCTGCGGACTATAATTGGCTAGGGAAAGAATATTGTAACATAAATGGGCCTGGAGTCCAGGACGCTAGTATGTATTAATTTTCTTTTAATAAAATCTATACACGTTAATATGTACTCATAAATGCAATCTAAAATCATACTTCTCGATAATTCAATTTTTCTTAACTTTCACCAATTATATATAAAATATTATAAGTATTTATAATATATAATTAGAGCCATTAGATAGGTAGTTGAATATAGCTAGTTGAGAAAGTTTAGCTTGGACGCATGTATCCCATAGTGACTTTCTTTCTAAGATAGCCGGACAGAGTAATACAATGTTTATGTAAATAAATATATATTCTTGAATCACGATCTCATTTCATAGTTACGTTCGAGGTACATCATCCCAATTATATAGGGATCATGTTCCCATCACTGAAACAAGCGATCCGAAGAGATATCTCCTCTTACGAACCTTGTTCCTCGTACCTTTTACCGGGAACTTTGTGACATTGGCTTATCCTCGCTCGACTGTGCTGTCATGGCCGTGTCAGGTCCCCGCTTGCCCCTCCCATGGTCCTACTATCGATTCGCCGATACCGCGTCGGCCGCCGGAGGATCCCCCGTCAAGCTCCTCGGCTCCCTACAACCCTGCCTCCTAAAGTCCGCCCTAGGTCATTTCTCGGGCTGGATTCGCCACTGAACTCAATGGAAAGTTTCATTCTATGGTTTCATGAAAATTTTACCCCCTATAAAACTCAATTCTTCTCTCTCTTCTTGAAATTCTACCACATCATTAGAAGTGCTTATGTGATAGCTTAGTAAATACAAATAAAACTCACACCAAGACTGATCTAATAGTTATTTAAAATAGACATCATAGAATTTTGATGCATTTGACTAATAAAGATTTTTTGTTTATAAATTATATGTTTTCTTTTTCTATTTTATACAAAAACAACATAATAGATATATGTCATAGACTCATAGTCTATAGCTAATTATCGTAAACTTGTTATTAATTACTTTTTTTCAAATGATAAATTTATATATTTTCATCCATATTCATATTTTACTATGCACAACATCTCCTATATTTTAAATATACAATTAGATTTAAATCTTTCCATTGACAATGGCAGCCCTTGGTGCATCACATATCTTATGAAGTCATGAATCTAGTTTTTTATTTTTCAAATTTTATTCTTATTGACCGCTACAAATTTTTTATCCCCAATTTGACTTGTGCTTATTGTATGTTTTATTAACTCTCCTTTTTTGCCTTTTCAAAAATAAGGATTTTAGGTTTTAGTATGTTCTTAACTACTACAACAGCATTATGAATCATTTGAAGCCTGCACAACATCACTTAAGAGAAATGATAAAGCTTGAAGCTACACCTCAGATGGGATTGCAGTGTTAACTTCCAGAGAATTTCAATACTTACGTCGTATAATGATCAACATTTTACTCTAAAATAATCTTATTTTTGTGATAATTTCTAGGATTAATCTATTTTTAGAGCATCTCTTGAGGATGAACATGGAACCTCCGTTAGACCCTCTAATTAGTAAGTAATAGTAAGATAAGATGATTGAGCATGTCTTTTTTGATCTGTACCTGAAATTGCTTTCCCAAAATGTATTATATCTTTTTTGTTTGACTTGAATAGATGCAATTTTTTTTCTTGACTCAACTTCACTGATGTTAGTTGTCTAATGATTGTTTATGACTTTCTGTTTCCTCAATGTTTTTGTATGTAAATGATGCAAATAGATCCGGTTGTTTACACTTTGACGTGTTGCATGCCATGGCATCTTGGTAGATGCTTATGTTCATCATTTTGCGCCCATGTAAAGGTGGTGATAACATTATTATCCTTTGGTCCTGATCAGCATTTTTGTTGCTCTTTCCATTTACACCTTGTGCGTTTATTAGCTCATTCTATACCTTGTATGCTGTCTTTTCTTGTATCTATCATTGTATTTGACAAAATTAGAATAAGAACTAATATAATAGTTTTAGAATGCACATGTCAATAATTAAACTATTTGGAAATCTCGTGTACAGACATGCTAAGGGTGAAAAGATTGGACTTTGAAGCAAAATATTTGGGCCTCCCCACCCCTCATGGAAGGATCCAGCGAGGACTGTTTCAACCCCTTGAGGAGCGTTTTCAAAAGACGATGGTGGCGTGGAAGGAAAATTTTCTGTTAGCTGCAGGGAAGAAGTATTGACCAGATCGGTTGCCCAGGATTTACCTATCTATGTTATGAATGTTTTGAAACTACCCCTTACTTTGTGTGATGAGCTCATGAAGCAAATACGTGCTTTCTGGTGGGGTGCTGAAAATGGGAGAAGGAAGATGCAATGGGTCCCATGGGAGAAAATGTTAATGCCAAAGGGATTTGGAGGTATTGGGTTCAGGGATCTCATACTTGTTAACCAAGCGTTGCTCGCCCTGCAAGCATGGAGACTACTAGCTTATCCTGACAGCCTTTGTGCTAGAGTTTTTAAAGCAAAATATTTTCCTGACGGCAAGCTACTAGATTCTGTTCCTGCGGGAGAAGCATCCCAAACGTGGAGTGCAATTGAGTACGGAATGGAATTGTTAAAGCTTGGTGTCATCAAGAGAATAGGTGATGGTACATCCACTCAAATTTAGCGCGACAATTGGCTCTCGAGAGGTCACGGCCTAAAAACCAATTGGTCCAAGACGAGCGTGCAGACTGCGTCGGGTGCACCACCTAATTGACAATGGTATGGGATGAAACAGCAGTGCACAGGTACTTTTTTCTTTGTGAAGCTTCAAAAAATTTAAGATCAAGCTGTTGTCGTCTAGTAATTCTGATTTCGTTGCTTAGCATTTATGAGAAAAAAATTATTGTTCTACGTTCGAAGTGCATACAGGCTGGCTTTCTGGTATCAGTATGGTGTCGGTCAGATTGGTAGCAGCTCATGTTCAGATCAGGGTAGGGCAGTATGGAAGAAGGTATGGAGTATTAAAGTCCCATTTAAGGTTAATGTTTTTATCTAGAAGATTTAATTTGTCAACAATGGTTTGCCTACTCGTGTCAATAAGAAGCACCGTCATCTTGAGCAGCATGATATATGTCAGCTATGTGGATCTCAGGCTGAAGATGCCTACCATATGTGGCCATAAGTTGCCCCCATGCTTCTACTCTTTAGGCAGCAATTAGAGATCATTGCTCTTTGCCTTCTGAGCAGGATATTGTTTGGTATGGAACGACAGAGTGGGTGCTATAGATTGCTTTCAACTATTCCATGGAGGTATTGGCCAGCTTCTTTATGCTTCTCTAGCATACTTGGAACATGTACGGAATAAAATTATACATGAAAGGAGCTTCATCTTGTATTGGGAGCTTTGTCATCTTTTTGAATCGTTACATGCTCTCACTATTCACTATCCGGCAACAGGGAGACCCTCTAGATAACAAATGCAAACACAGTCTGCTACCGAGTATGAGTAAAACAAAGGGCCCCACAGTAGGTCAGGTTAAGAAGAGATGGAGTCCTCCACCCCTGGAAACTTTCAAAATCAATGTTGATGGTAACTTCAATCTGCAGACAGACAAAGCTACGTTTGGAGTGGTAATTAGAGATTGGGCTGGAGACTTGAAACTAACCGCTTGGCATGTCATTTTTCATTGTAGGAATGCTGAGGAAGCTGAAGCATGTGCTTGTCTAGAAGGTGTTCATATGGCGCATAAATGGCCGGAGATCCCGATGATCTTGGAATCAGATTGTTATTTGGTGATCACTAAACATAAAGAGAACACTCGTGATTGATCGTTGAAGAGGCGCGCGAGGTTGGGGGTCAGTTGAGTAGTATTGAATTTTCTCAGATTAGTAGAGTCCAGAATAATTTGGTGCAGTTTGCTATTAGGCCTAAGTAGTGTCAGGTGTTTTTCTACCACTGAACCACACGCTCATTCCTCGTCCTCCAGCTCCTGGCTCCACTCGTTCCTGTTGTCGGCTGTTGTTCTTGTTCCTCAACTGCTATGAGCGACGGTGCTAGAGGTGCAGTTTGGGACTGAGCTGTTGTCGGGTCTAGAAAGCAACGTGCTATGAGCGACGGTGCTAGAGGTGCAGTTTGGGACTGGGTTGTGCTTTCTAGACCCGACAACAACCCAGTTCCAAACTGCACCTCTAGCACCGTCGCTCATAGCAGTTGAGGAACAAGAACAATAGCCGGCAACAGGAACGAGTGGAGCCAGGAGCTGGAGGACAAGGAATGAGCGAGTGGTTTAGTGGTAGGCCTGTCCCGTGGGATGTTGCCCACCACTTTTACACGCACACGTGCGTTCGGTGGTACTTTGCATTTTTCGCGCATTGGAGGTGCTATGGAGTCTCTCAATCACTTTTTTGCCTATGTACAGACGTGCACGCATGTGTGTGCGTGTAGTATGAGTGTGAAGCGTATGAATTGTGTGCGTCCAAGTTGTACCCGATAAAAAAAGGAGCTATGTGTGTGCGTGTAGTATGAGTGTGAAGAGTATGAATTGTGTACGTCCAAGTTATACCCGATAAAAAAAGGAGCTAGACACCACGAGATGCCCTCGCTCAGTTCCCACGCACACCTTCAGATGCCGGGCACCATCTTCATCACCATAGTAGTATTTATGGGTCCGGTGATGGGCAGTCTCATAAAAACGAGATTCAGCTCGGAGTCTTTCAAATGCTGAGCTGAGCGAAAACTATATATGAACTGAGCTGACCCGGCTTTTGCAGCCTCAAACTAAGCATATTTTATTTATTGAAAAAAGACTTTTACTATTTATCTATTGATTTTTTTTACTTCATCCATAGATTTATATACATTTGACTGTGCTTTCGGGACGATGTGTAATTAAAATCTGAGAAATTTGACCATATAAAATCTGTTTACGGATAATTAATAAACACTAAAAATAACAGGCGACAGTAATACACCGTTGGTACGCACACACCTGACAGCTCGCAACAACGCATGGCTGCAAATGCACAAGATACCGAAAAATGGAAACCAACAACCTAACGTCGTCTTAACCAGATCGACGCAAGTCACGAAAGGAAATTAAACACAACAAGTAGATACCTGAAACAATCGAAGCCCAAGCTAGACGTACTACTTGGGCTAGCTACATAGGTAGATGCATCTTGAATTCAGCCAGCTAATTTATTCTTTGGGCTATCGTCCCTGCAGCCAACAAACCACACAGGACACGCACGTACGTGCAGACGTTCGTTGGAGACGAGACGATAGCGATGGGGCAAGCAGCAGGAAGCTAGAGAGGCTAAGGTTGGCACGAACAGAAGAAGGGCGGGAAGTCCGGAATGAATCTGCAGCCAGGTGGGCAGCGGTGGTAGTAGTCGTCGTCGTCGTCGCCGCCAAGTCTTCAGCATCGGCAGGGAGCACCAGCAGGGAGGCCGGTTTGCCGGGCACCTCGCGCCCCTCCTCCGCAAGCAGCCTCCGAGGCTGCGGCGACGCACCACTAGCCATTAGCTGGCCCATGGTCAGCACCACCAGCAGCATGACGACGGCGGCCGTCTTGGCAGTAGCAGCGGACGCCATGCTGTCGTCGCTGATCGAACTGGAAACCCGATGAGTACTTGTGAGATCGATCAGGTCTGATGATGAGTGGCGTGGAGGATGCCTTGAGGTATCAACTAGGCGTGGATAAGCATGCATGTCAAGCGTCAAGTCAGACAAACATATTTGCCAGGGCTCGTCTCCTCAGGGGCTCTTTAGAGAATCAAAACGGTTCTGATTCCTCTGTTTTTTTAATGAAAAATGATTCCTCCAGTAAAATATTTGGTAGGGTTTTAGGGAGGAGCCCTGCCAAACAGAACCCCTAGATCTTATTTAGATGTAGCTCAATTCACATATGTTAAAGTGGATCAAGATAAAATTTAATTCACTCTATCATAATACACGTGAATTGATAGAATCCGACTATGCAAAGTCAAAAGCGAGACCTCGATGCTGGTTTTTTATATACAGTGTGCATGAGTTACTAGGCGCAATATGGGCGGAATCCGACAATGGAAAGTCAAAAGCAAGACCTCGAAGCTGGTTTTTTATATACTCCCTCAGTATATTTAAAAATCGTTTAGAACAGCAACACTGTTTTCTAAATACAACTTTGACCTCTTAATTTTAGAAAATATTTATGCAATAATGATATACGTATATGTTTATGAAAGTATTTTTAAGACAAATCTATTTATATAATTTTCACATTTACAATCTCAACAACTTAAAAATTATTGATGATTTTTATTCTCAATGTTTGACCCAAAACTTATCTAAAACGACTTCTAAGGCCAGTCTCAATGGAGTTTTATCCAAGTTTTATGGGCATTAAATATGCTGACGTGACATTGTATTAACGAAGAGAGAGATGATGAGAGTTTCATATGGGACTAGAGACTACACTGTTTCCAAAATTTAGTTGTATTAGAAACTATGATATGAAACTCGCATTGAGGATGATCTAAGTCGGATATGTTGAAGTACAGTGGACACGAGCTAGGCGCTGCGGTTTATTAATGTGTCCGCCAGCTACCGGCCATCCCAGAGGTTGGACTTTCCCGGATTCCGGTGTTGCCAGCCACCGGGCATCGCAAAGGTTAGACTTTCCATTGTTGCTGTCAGCTTGTGTGATGGCCTAGGCCCAGCTCAAGAGACGGTTGCAGAGTTGCAATATGTGATCACCGTTCGAGCCCAAAACTCCTTGCTCCTTCACACGGTGATCACAATAAGAGAGGAAGACTAATAATACAGTCGGCCTATTTTCTTTCTCTCCTCTTATCTCTTCTTCATCTCAGTATACAACCTACTTATAATTTATCATACTTAGAGCACTAACAATGTAGATTCTACCATAGAGTCTAAACCTATTTATTATCTCGAATATTATGAACTTGGAGTCTAAATAAGACTTGAAGTCTTATTTTCTTACCATCTCTCTTCAATAAATATGTTGCCACATCAGCAAAATACCATAAATAAGTGGTAATAAATAGTTTTGTACTCTATGATGAGTCTTGCACTGTGAGTGCCCTTATGTGACTCTGCTTTTTCTAACTGGTCCTTGCATCATCCGTGGATACACCACAATTGGTCTTTTCTCTCGTTGTAGCTTATTGGGCATATATTTTCTTTTCTTATTAACTCCAAAGTCACCCATCCACCACCCATTCGTCACGCGCTCAACTACCCCCTCTATGCTGCGTTCTCCATTGGCACCCGCCCGCCGTCGGCCGGCCACGCGTTCGCCCACTATGTGCTCGCGTACCTCGAATCTTGTGGGGACGAGGCAGATATGTGGTGGCAGCTTCATGGTTCCGCAGTGTGGTGCCCTAATTACGAGCTATCACATATAGGAAAAATAAATAAAGAAATCTTACTATTACTAAATTGGAGGCCCCAATAGAAGCTCTACGTTAATTCTCACTAGATGCATAAGAAAAAATAAATGTTAGAAATTCTCACATTAATCAGAAACATCCGACCATCAAAGTGAAAGTCTATAGCCACTTATGACCGTTGGATCTATTTTGTTCTCTAAAAAATTACCCACCTTTGCCATTATAAATTAAAAAAAGGTAAATATAAAAAAAGCAATCCAACGGAATGGTATACATTCATGGTTAATTAAATATTGGGTTCTAAGAAAATCCATCCAACCGAATGGTATATGTCCATGGTTAACTATTAATGTATTATAATAACCAAAATTATTCTTCTGGACAAAAGCGTTAATAATTCATCCAAGTAATTGGTACTCCATGCAGTTAATATATTAACATTGGACAATCGGTATTGGATCCAACAAAAAAAATACACATCTACCGGACTTCCTATATATTTTGTGAGCCACGTATGTACTCATCTAGCAAGCCGATATTTTCAAGGATCATATTTTCGTCATCCAACAACTAAAGGTACGATTGTGTACGGATTTGCCTTTATTATTTGTTTTGTCAACCACCTGCAAATAAGAATCCATCTAATCACCATAGGAATCCATTTACCCTCAAAGCTTTGCTCAACTCTTTTGCTGAATCTACCGGTCTGAAAGTTAACTTCAAGAAATCTTTTCCGGTGCCCATCAATATTTCCCCGGAAAAAGCCAAGCACCTAACAGATACTTTCGGCTGTCTGGTTGGGGGCCTCCCTTTCACTTACCTTGGGCTTCCACTGGGAATCACAAAACCAAATGTGGAAAGCTTCCTCCCTATGGGTAAGCTGCAAATGGTAAATTTAGTGCTCTCCTCCTTACCAACCTTCTTTACACCTTCCTCCTTCCGGTGTCAGTTAGAGATCAAGTTGACAAATTCAGAAAAGGCTGCCTTTGGAGAGGATCTGATGATAATAGTAGAATAAATGCTAAGGCTGCTTGGAATATAGTAACAAGACCAAAGGAGGACGGCGGTCTAGGCGTCCTTGATCTGAAATCCCATAACTAGGCACTTTTACTGAAACATATTCATAAATTCTTTAACAAGTCTGATATCCCCTGGGTGCATCTTGTTTGGGAAAAATATTACTCCAATGACAGGCTTCCAAGTAACATAAGAAAGGGCTCCTTCTGGTGGAGAGACATTCTTAAATTGTTGGATAAGTTCAAAGGTTTTGCGGCGGTTAATGTCTCTGATGGAGCTACTTGTCTGCTTTGGGATGATTGTTGGCTCGGTCAGCCTCTCAAACTCTCTCTTCCTGAGTTGTACTCTTTGCAAAAAAGCCAAATATCTCACTCAAAAAGGCTATCACCTCAAATCCGGTCTCGGCTATCTTCAACTTGCCTCTCTCTGTGGAAGCCTATGGGCAGTTTGGTCAGTTTCAAGCCTCAGTGAACTCCCTTGTTGCTTCGGATCAACAGGCATCGGCTTCTAAAGACTGCTGGCACTATATTTGGGGTAACTCTTCGTTCTCTTCGAAAAAGGTCTACCTCCATCTTATTGGATCTAAGGATGTCGATCCCATTTTCAAGCAAATTTGGAAATCCTCCTGTGAGCCCAAGCATAAGATCTTCTTTTGGCTCATCTGTAATGACAGACTAAGCACCCGTAATATCATGAGAAGAAAGCATTGGCACCTTCCTTCTTATGACTATGTTCTTTGTGACCTGGGCATTGAGGAAACTGTTGATCACCTTTTCCTAGAATGCGAAACTGCCAAGCTCTGCTGGGGACTCAGTGGGTTAACAGTGGCAAGTGCTCCGAATCGTTTCAGTCGCTTTCAAAGTTTCAAAGAACAACTGGGAACAACCTTCTCCTTAGAAGTCATTATCTTAATGTGTTGGAGCATCTGGTCCTTAAGAAATGACAAAATTTTCCGAAATATTCCAGTTTGCAGCCTTCAGGGTTTGGAATTTTTCATTCAGAATTTCAAGCAGCTCTTATGGAGGGCTAAGAAAAAATATTTTCCGGCTATCCAATCATGGTTAGAGCATACTGTGTAATTTGGTTTATCTTTTCTCTCTCTTTTCTTGTTTCCTGAACTAACTTGGAAGCCCTCTTTCCTTGTTGTCAGTTCAGTGCTGTAATTAAACTTGTTTCCCTATTATTATTCATCTTTCAGTAGAGGTCCCCCGCGGCCTCTCCTGTTCTCTCAAAAAAAAACTGTTCATCCTCCTGTTGTTTCCACATCATCAAACACCAAAGATTATTGTTTTCATCATTCATCAACCGAAGGTACGTCCATCTTGCCGAATCCATTTATGATTCTAATCTATATCTTGCAATCTACATGAAAAAGGTAAATTAATGACATCATTATTTTGTTTTCAGCTTACAAGGCTAATATATTGCTTCTATCATTCACCAACCAAAGGTATGACCATCGTGTTGAATCCATTATTTATGATCTAATCTGTCTCCGTCGATCTACCAGAAAAAAGGTAAGTTAATCGCACCTTTGCTATTTTAAATTAGAAAAAAGAGAAATATATATTTTCATTTCAAGGAAAAAATATTTTGACAAAATCCATCCAACCGATTCCATGCAGTTAGTATATTATCGGATCCAATCTATCAGCGCCAACAAAAAAAATTATCACATATGCCGAACTACATTAAATATCTCTTTTTCCCAGGGAAAAAAGTTCTGATAAAATCCATCCAACAGAGTAGTATAAACGTCCATGATTAATATAAAAAATAACGGATGCAATCTATCTATGCTAGCAAACATGGAGTTAATATATTATTGGGTCCAATCTATCAACGACAACCAAAAACACATGCACACCTGCCGGACTATTACCTTTATATATTTTGTGAGCCACATACTAACAGCTAGCCAAATATTTCCACCAATACTGTTGCCAAGGTACTACTGTATCGATCTGCTCATGAAAAGGAATTATGGAAAATCTAAGCACGAGTCACTAGAATATGCGATGCAATCTTGGTCGGTAGCGGCGAACAATTCAGTCTTGATAAGATTCTTATTGATCATCAGGGATAATGTTTTTTCATCATGTTTATAATAGTATTTGATTACTTCTGGTTTATATGCTAATGATAATAAAACTTAGGTACCAAAATACATGGAGTTATCAATAAGGCATATATAGAAAAAAATCAGACCACTAATCAAGGGAGGTAAAGTTTATATAATTTTAAATGTCAAAGTCATGGAAGGTGCACACAAATCGACTAGTGGAGAATGATAAGGTACTCAAACTTCTTGCCCGCAACTAATATAAAGAAGATCAAAGATATACAAGGCATTCTAAAGTGTAGTTTCCTGTTCTTCAGTATAAACGTGCTTTTAATAGAGTAAACATGGACATATACCTCTCAGGTAAAGTACCGCTAACAACATATTTTACATATTTCCTCTATTTTAAAACCTATTTGATAAGAACTCATATTTATGTATCATAGATATCATAGGAGTTGCTGCACATATTGGAACGATAGAAGAAACTAGAACATACTTTGGAGTGACAAAAAATTTATGATACTGTGCACCTGATCGAGTAGTTTCTTTACAGGTTTAAATACATGCTATTGTAGGAAACCTAATGAAATCATTAATTGAATATATTTCCTTATGTTTTTGTTCAACTTAAATTATATTATTTTTCTATGTTTTGGCACATCTTAAATTACATTATTTTTCAATTCAAAATTTATAGTGGACAAGAAGTAAAGGTTCTATTTTGGGGGGCCAAAGTTGAACAAATCGAAGAGAGTGCAAAATCTCATGTCATTGCAATAAATATATACAACTGTGAAAAGTTTGACAGTAAGTTTTCATTTAATATCTTTAGCCATTGAACAAACCTATGAGAAAAATAAATAATTGTAATTTTGCAGGATATTCTCTGTCGCCAATAAATGCAACACAAGTTTTTGTAGATTTATGAATTCCTAAAACTATGAATGCACGTAACAGGTTAATAAAATTTAAATAGCAGTATTTCTATTTTATATTTGTAGCTTACACTCTAACATGATAAAATTTCATAGAAAAAAATCCCAACTGTGGAATCAAAATTATCTAAACATATAACAAACATTATTTTGTATTGATGAAGTATCACAAAGTTAGCATATATGGAAAAATCTAACCTGTGCGGGAGCACGAGTTGATGGACTAGTGTTTAAGAAATAAGGATGAGTTTGTTTAGGAAATATAGAGGGTTTGCTTGGAAAGTAGAAGTCGAGATCTACCTGCAAATAGGGGGGTAGTCGAAATCATCCCAATTTTTTATCACAGGTTTCAAATATGATATCATGAGTACTTGATAAATTTTATAATTTTTGGTGTCCATTTGCTATTTATAGAATTTTCAAACAATTCTGACATACGTTTGAGATCATGTTTTGTTAACAAGGTGTTAGATTTTTGTTTTACTTTCCTGGATATGAACTCAAATTGGACTCAATAATATGGATATAATTTTTTCATTCAACTTTTTCCATTATTCGAATAACTTGCGGTTCAAATTTGACTTATGCCGAAAAATTCACTTAAATGAAATAAACAAACTAAATATAGCAAATACATCGAGAAATGTGTCATACTTAAACACGTAGTTCCAGGTACTGTTGGAGGATAGTAGAAAAAGTTTAGAGGTAAGAAGGAAAATGAAAAAAAAAGGTTTACCGAGTGTCAGAGGAAACACTCGGCACTGAGGGTGATTTGCCCAGTGTCAGTGTCTAGACACCCAGCAAAGAGTGTGGTTTCCCGAGTGTCTAACGGTGACACTCGGCAAACGGCTGACGACGTTGGCTCCTGACGGCGTTTGCCGAGAGCTGGCTATGCCGAATGCCCAACACTCGGCAAAGAAACTGTTCGCCAAGTGTAAAACTTTGTCGAGTATCGTGCAATCGGCACACAGAATTGTTACCGAGTGTGGACCTTTGCCGAATGCCCGACACTTGACAAAGATCTAGTTTGCCGAGTGCCAAGGGTACACTCGCCAAACTAGGTGTTTGCCGAGTGTCCAATATTAAACACTCTGCAAATCTCCTAGCACTCGGCAAAGAGGCTGTCTCCTCGTAACAAAAAAAAAAAATATCTTCATTTTTGTCGGTTCAGTAATATTTCTGTTAGTTACCACGCACTGACAATTCGTATTTTTGTGTTGGTGGAGGCCATACCAATACGGAAATCCAGTTTCCAATAGTAGTATTTATGGGCCCATCATCGACAGTCTCATAAAAAAGAGATTCAGCTCGGAGTCTTTGAAATGCTGAGCTGAGCGAAAACTATGAACTGAGCTGAGCCGCGGCTTTTGCAGCCTCAAAGGAAGCATCTTTTATTTATTGAAAAAAAACTTTTACTATTTATCTATTGATATTTTTTTACGAAATCATTCAGATTTCTGTACTCTTGACTGTGTTTTAGGATTTATGCTATAACCGTTGTTTTAATGGGTGTGTAATTAGAATCTGACAGATTATATTTGACCACCCTAAAATCTGTCGACGAATATCTCTGGACACTTAAAAACAAAACAGACGATATAGTAACAGTACAGTTGGTACGCACAAACCACCACCTGGTAGCAGGCAACCACGCATGGCTGCAAATGCACAACATACTGAATAATGGAAAACCCCAACAACGTAACGTCGTCTTAACCAGACAAACCACACAGGGCAGGAAGAGAGGCTAATCAAGTCTAAGGTTGGCACGAACAGAATAAGGGCGGGAAGTCCGGAATGAATATGCAGCCAGGTGGGCAGAAGTAGTCGTCGTCGTCGTCGTCGCCGTCGCCATGTCTATTCTCTACTGCTGCAGCATCGGCAGGGAGCACCGACAGGGAGGCCACCTCGCGCCCCTCTTCCGCAACCGCAAGCAGCCTCCGAGGCTGCGGCGACGCACTACTAGCCATTAGCTGCTGGCCCATGGTCAGCACCACCACCACCAGCATGATGACAGCGGCCATCTTGGCAGTAGCAGTGGACGCCATGGCAGCTTGTAACTAAACGTCGCTGTGTGATCGATCTGGAACCCGATGAGTACTTGTGATGATGAGTGCCTCTGAGGATGGCTTGGGAGGTTCTGGGCTATTTATCATGGAGGAGGCGTGGATAAGCATGCATGTCATGCATCTCAAGTAATACAAAACATAATTAGATTTTTATTTAATCTTTGTTTGGACACATAGATCTTTCTCAAACCATATATGTTCGAGTGGATGCATTTAGTTGACGTTATCAGTTCACCCTAACACATACTCCATAGTTTGATATGAATATGAGTAGCTCGACAAGAAGACTTCAATGCTCTGGTTTTATATACAGTAGGCACGATCGAGCTACTGCGCGCTGATTAGGGCGCCAGCTACAGGCCTCCGAGAGGTTGGACTTTCCCGCATCCCGGTATTGAGAGCCACCGGGCATAGCAAAGGTTGGAGTTGAGTTTTCAGGTTATGCTGTCAGCTTGTATGGTCGGCTGGGAATGAAACACACCATATAAATACGACTACCACCTCCGTCACTAAATAATTATCACTGTTGTATGTATTATAAGTTTGATTTTATTTATAAAAAATACGTGAAACATTTGTATCTCTAAATAAATTTATTAAAAAACTAGGTTTAAAGATCTTTTCAATGATACTAATTATATATATAAATATTTATATTTTTAAAAGAACATTTAATAAAAGGATTTTAAAAACACAAACGACAAATATTTATTAGGGACATAAGGAGAACATTCAAAACATAAGATGACCTACTGTATCTTAGAAGTAGGGATGAAAACGGAATGGAAATATACCGAACTGGACTGTATTGTTTTCTATATTTAATTTGATCGATCACGAATCTGTATTTTCTTGTTTGATTTTATTGTTTTCATTTTGTTTTCTATTTCAAATGTCCTGAATCCCAAACGGAAAGGAGTTTTTTTAACCGAGTTCGACCGTTTTATACTTTTAATTGGAATATTCCGAATTTAAAAATTTGATTTAAACCAAATTTGGTTGCCAATTATCAACTAAGCAATAAAAAATTTGAAGCACTATTGCTTTTCCTATGTAGACAACATATTTGGCATCAAAAGTCTTCTTCATGTCCACTATTGCTTTTTCACGCTCTTTTCTTGTCTTCCCCCGTAATTTATCATGGTCCTTACCGACTAGCAATGTGTGCTCGCTCTCGCATATTTTCATAGGGTTGAGGTACTGTTGACGTCAAAAATGGGTCCTGACGTTAGCACTACGCAAGGCCTGCGGAGACCGTGCAATAGCAGGGTCTTGATCTCCTAAACCTCTTAAATGGCAAGACCACTTTAGTTGATTGATCTCAGGCGTGCCAGACAATTTGACCTGCAATTGATAAGGAGACAAACTGTGAAATTATGAACTTGCTAGTTGTTGTCAGACAGTTCCATGAGTGTGCGACTCTCAGATAGCTAATGGCCAAAGGAAATTGACTAGAAAGTCAATTCCTGGTAGTGTAAATCATGATAATCAGATGCAAAAGGCTATTCGCGATATATCATCATTGAAGCATTTGATCAGCCGATTTCTTCATTATAAGTAGCAAAGATGCGGTACATGCAACACTTACCATCCCAAACTATCGGATCTACTAAATGCAACGGATAAAGATTAACCATCAACAGAGGTATGTTCCCATGCATCCATAATGACAATTAACCCGATAACTTAGCTTACTCACTAGCATTGGAGTGTTTCCATGCAGCCATAAAAGTAAACAAGTTAAGCCACGTCCAGTACATTTAATAGATCTAATCATGTTGAGACAGTAAAAGCACATGTATCATATGAATAAAGCACAGACAGAACGGTTATTTCAGCCGATATGGGATCCATGAAGCTTGAACAAGATCCATAAGACCAATCACAAATGGATCTCATACTAGACAAGCGTAACCCAACACACTTGGCAGTGGGGGTCCGGTAGATGCTATCGTACCAAGTATATTACGCCAAATCCATCTACTCTCGAACCAATCTGACAACCGAACGCATGTCTCAAACCCACAGCATGTAACAATCACGATCAACAGATTAGCCGATAAGATCTTAGATCTATAGCTTTGACATATGTGAGAATGAAAGCGCACAAAGCAATAGATTCAGATATGATTGAGATTGGGCAAGATATTGTTGTAATATATAAACAATGCATAACAAAAAATATCAATAACATAATGAATCTATTAGACCACCAATGTAATAGAGCCGTTAACTAGCTTGAAACAATGACTCATGTGAGATTGAAGCAATGCAGCCCCATGAACATAGATTCAAACAGATAACTAGCTTAAATCGAGCTTGCACGAGTTACACAATACAACCGTACAAACGAGACATGAACCAAAGCTAGACTTACAAGCAAACCGGAGGTCGATCTAGTCGATGCAGCCCTGTTCATCGAAGGTTTACCGAAATCTACTCTACTCCTACTCCTACTCCTAGGGTTTTGGCCGGTGGCCAAAGGGTTGTACTTGATTTGATTGGATGTCCTCTACCATTCTTTAAGACATGCTATTTATAGACCATAGCATGTAACCTAATCGGCCGTAACATAAAAAAATAAGGAAACAAAAGGTAACTTGGGCCTCAATCTTTCACCGTGCCAAAACCGATGTGCGCGCTCTGTTGCAATTGACCGAAGAATCACCTTGCATCATCGATCAGTTACCTTAATCAATCCTTCGGGCCCATCTCAACGACGCCCTTAGAGGCCTGCGACGAGGGTCCATATGCTTATATCCAGACGCGTCAAAATATGGTGTCAACACATGCCCCCCAATTTTGGGATAAAATTGTTTTATCCCCAAAATTCTCTAAAAATCCCGGGGTTGCTTCCTTATTTCGTAATTCACCATGAAAATCCAAAAGGTCTTTAGCATTTGATAGCCTTCCTTTCAAATATCTTTTACTGTTGAACTCGAAAGACCGACTCTTTGGCGTCTCCCATTAATTGCTCTGCTACAGTGCGCTTCATAGGTGACCCTTCACATCCCGGAGGGAATCTTTATAAATCACAAACCATCCCCCGAGCTTACCATGCCTTCATCGCCATCTTGCACGGTTTGCCCAATCCTGTTCTGTAGCTTTCTTCGACGCTCTCAAGAAACTGCAAGAAAACCCTAATGGCAGGAGGCGACCGCCATGGCAAGCACTCAGCAGACAAGATCCCAGTCGAAGATCTCCCTTTGTGCCAATGCCTCCACGCGATGCAGTAAGTTAGGTTCTTCTCAGATGCATCCACCGATGTTTTTTCTGCTCTTTTTAGTCTTCTTCCAGTGTGACCATCGATGGCAGTGTTCGCCGCATCAATCTTGAGACCGACAAACTTCCTCTCCCCAGGCTTACGGAGGGTGGCCCTTCTAGTGCTCCGGCATCTCCGTCCAGCTCCGGCTCCAGTACAAACTCCTTCTCCTCCAACCCAAACCTTTCTTGATTCCCGCAGCGCTGATGACGTAGTTGGAGGCCTGCGTCAAATTTCCACCAGCGTCGCCAATGTCGTGAATGCTCCGGCAAGGCATAGGCACCGCCTCCAAACATCTGACATCGGTCTGGAGTGCTCTTCATGGTGTCCGTTATGGTGCCGTTGTGCTCTCACCGCCGTTCGAGGCCACCTCTGACATCAACATCCAGGTATATAGAACCTGGATCTCCAAGGAACGAAGGCCCAGAGGATTACGAAGATCTCCAAGAAGCCTTCAGGGAGCATGGCGAGGCGGTAATCAATATCACCCATGCCGAGGACATTGTTAATAAGGTGTTCCTCGAAAATTAGTTTGTATTAGGTGCAAACTAATAAAATGGCCTCTTGTACATACTATTGTGTTGACTCCGTTCCAATACTTTGCACCTCTGCTTTGCCATAGCTTCGATCTCTCTATCTTTAGTGTTTATATTTTTTTTGTTCTAAAGGCGATGCATACTGCATCAGCTATCACCACTTATCTGTTGCTCAGGCTGATCATTTTAGCACTGAAGACGATATGTCTCATATTGGCTATCCAATTTGATCGACTATAATGTGTTGACCCATACGCCAGCTCCACCACCACCGAAGGCGACACAAGCACGGGCAACACCAGCTCGTACTCACCATCGACGCCGACGTGGATGCGCCTTCAAAGGGCTCATGGTGGACCGGGAATGGGCAAGGTGCTTGTTCCTCCCCTCACCTATGAGGAGCGGAGGGAGGCACGCAACTCCCTGGAATCAGAGGTCTCTCGCAATTCGGTCCGGCGGACTAACAACCTGCCTTCCATCTCCGGCCCTCCAGGCCAATTCCAGGAGGAGGACGAAGAAAGCGACATGGAGAAGCTGCTGCGCATAGTCGCTAGCCTTAGAAAGAGTAACACAAAGCTAGCGGAGAGGGCAGCATCAGAGTGGATGGCACGTTTAGATTTAGAAGATAGCTTTAATGATCTTCGCATTAGCACTAGCGCGAAGATCAAACGCTTGGCCCAGGCAATTAAGAGAGAGGATCTCTTTGCCCCTCCTTCTCCATAGATTGCTAGTATCTCTAATAAGCTAGGCACTTAGATTTATTTTTCAATCATTTTTCCCTTCATCAATGTAACTTGTGCCTAGAATGAAATTTGAATTAAATAAAGTTTTGGTTCTGCCGGTACTTTACCCCAGCAGAACCCCTGTATTTGATCTCTTTCTGTCACTGTTTACAGTATGCTCCGAAACAAGTATGGGGGGTGTCGGTCGACACCCCAACATACCAATTCACCAGTTTGGCCCTGGAACCATGGTGTACATGGTCATGACACGTTCCACAAAAAAGTTGGACCTAAACGGCCACTTTTGTGCATCGGTCGATGCACCTTAAAAGCCAAATTTCAGAACTGACAGAGAAGATCAACATTCAGAGGTAAGGGATTCTAATGCAGAGACCGAAGTGGCCATATGGGCCCGGAGAGGGGTCGGCCGACCTCACCTAGAAGCCTCGATCCCACCAGCCAGCATCTAGTCAGTCTCAACATCAATCCTGACTGGTTTGCCACGTCTCTCCCCTTTCCCTTTATGCTTTTTATTTGTTTACCCATTTTCTCTCTTTAAATAAAAATGAAATAAAAATAATTTCTTCATGAAATGAATCACTTAGTTTATTTCCCTTTTCAATATTGAATAAACAAGAAGATCGTATCCGAATTTAAAATTTTGAAAAGTGACATGATCTATGACATTTAAAGGGTAAAAGCGTCATAAAGACAAATTCTTGCTTTTTGCTTATGCTAGTCGGAAAATACTTTGATAGGAAGATCATATTGACTAAGTTGTTGATTAATGTGATATAGTCTCGGCTCATGATTCATACCCTTTCTATTTAAGGTTCTTGGAGATTAATTTTTGAAAATGTCATAAAACCATAATGTCACTACTCCTCTATAGTGAGAAAATTCCTACCAGAACCATAAATGTTTATACATGTTCAAAAACTTCCTCATGCTTCTTGTAATTGCTTTGAGTTTAGTCAAACCTTGTGACCCTTGTTGAGAATTTTGTCATAGTTCAAAGATCAAGATCACGTACACCCACATATTTTCGCTGCTTCTACACTCGAAGTACGCAAAACATGCCTTTCAATTCATATGTTCCATGTTCATCCAATAAGTACTCTAGAATAAATGATTTGATCTCTTTCAAAACTCCTCAAAAGAGATATGGCTATCATAAATGATGAGCAAAATCTCTTGATAAAAAAATGATAGCCATGTCTCCAACATCTTCAAGTTAGAGAGATCATACATAGTCAAAGAGTACAATATCCACTGTCATATTCCATACACATGCACATCTTGATCTAGGATTATGACATTATTCTCCTTGGATCCTTGTTTTGACTTTACAATATAAGTGATGCAAGTATGCTACACTACTTATCCCTACCTGAGCTCCACATAAGCCATTTAGAAGTAGGAAGACACAAAGAAGGCAACCTCTTTATGACTTGGTAAGGAATCATACACTTTGAGTGACTTAGAGTGCTATATGAGGAGTAAGTTGACTTATGAGCTTTCTTTTGAAAAATTTATCAAAAACTCCAAGTACCAAAATATGATTTGGGAAAGATGACTTTGACTTGAGAACTATTCCATTACTCAACCTCTCAAGGATATATGTTAGCCAATACCACATATCCCACTTGTATGACAAAATGTCTTTATGCTCACTTTATACTTTCAATAGCATAGTCATGTTAACTTCTATCCTTTACTCGAGGATGAGCAAAGAGGTAAGTATGGGTATCTTGTTGATGGTAAGAATGACCCTTTTTGTCACCATCAAAATACCGTCAACATCCTCATAATCAAGGAAAGACAAGCATAACATGAGCACATTTTATTCAATAACTAGTTCCACATGTCCCTTGAGTATTTGAGTGCAGGTAATGACAAATGGGCCCACTTAGGGGGTCGACCGACCTCCCTATGGGACCACTAGGCCTCCCTTGCCCCCATGATCCGAGTAACACCCTCAAAAGCAATTTTAACCCCTTAGATCAACTTGTGTCTTCTCCCAAAGGTTCAGATTCACATCACATAGATCCATGGGCCCACGTCAAGGAGATTAACGTGACAAACATTCCAGAAGCATCAGATTGAGTCTATGACAAGTGGGGCCATCCTCTAGAGAGAGGTGGTGGGCCACAGACCCCTATAGGGGGTCAGCCGACCTCCCTAGGGTGGCCACCACCCACCATTTAGTCCCTGACCTGTGGGACACCTTCTAGAAGAGCAAGGGAGGGCCCACAGGCCAGTAAGGGGGGTCGGTCGACCTCCATTAAGGTGGTTCAACCTCTAGTAACCGCCATACTCACTCCCCACATGCTGGAAATCAACACCATCCATCCTAAGGCAGTTCAGAGGTCGGTTGGATCCTATGGTGGTCGATGAAGGTGATGCGGATCGCTGACGTGGCACCGGAGTAGCGCCTACTCCACCTCTAGCTATAAATAGACCCCTAGAGCTCCCTTATCATTCATGCCTCATTGGAGAAATACTACTCCTTAGTCTCTTAGCGGAGCTCTCTAGTAGTGCTATGCTCGTTGGAGAAGAGTGAGGAAAGTCTTTTGGAGAAAGCCTCGTGCCTGTTAGGAATCTTCTCCGGAGTTCTTTTTCAGCTGATGCGAGTCTCTTGTGAGTTTATCACTTGTAAGTGACTTCTTTTGAGTTCTTTATAGCATTTAATATTGTAAATCTGGTTTAGCTGTTATACAACTTTTCGCGCTTGTTCATCGCTTTGCTATGAGTGAAGTGCTTTAATCTTAGGCCAAGGTTAAAGTAGTAAGAATAGTGTAGACATGGTGTCTAGGCTAGATCTTGCCTTTATAAACCTCTTATCGCACGGAAAGTCAGTGGATGCTAGTAGGAAGTGACAACCCTATCTAGTCTTCGTATTCCACCCCGTGTGTAAGATAAGTTCTTAAAAGGTAGGGCCTCAATACAACATGATGGCGCGGTCCGGTTAGAGTTTTGTCCTCTTTCTGATCTATCCCATCGTCTCCTGCAAGAGAAGGACTGATAAAGCCAGTATAACCAGCTTTACCTTGTTAGATATCTTTGCTATATCGAACCTCTCAACCCAATTATCATAGTCTCCCTTGATCAATCATAGGACATAACCATATTCCTAGTTAACTCACTTCTCGTTCCCTGTGGAAAATACAATACCTGGAATACTCCCGGTGAAAGCTACACATGACAACCGTACGCTTGCGGTCTTTTATCCGTTTTCCACCTTTGGTGTCGACAACAGCTGAACATGCCCCCGCTGTATGAGAAGAAGCCACCTACCTGCATCATGACCGATGCAGCTCCTTAGAAGATGAAGCACTTCCCTCTTAGTAAAAAGCGTAGTAGTGCGAGTCTGTCTTAGTCTTTTGTGGTTAATGAACTTGATGTCTTTATGTTTATGATTATGAACTTGGTTGATTTGGATCTTTGATTGTTTGTTAGTGTGGAATTTATGGGCCTGTCCACAAGTCTCACAAGTTGGATCTTTAAGTTTAATGCTTGATAATATAGTTGGGTTGATCTTGTTATATATATGTTGTGCTGTTTTTCCGGAGCAGTACCTGTTCTCTGCTGAATATCTCCATATCCGTTGATGCAAAGTTGATGAAACTTTTATGCAAGAAACTAGACTTTTGTACCTTTCCAATGCCGTATGAACCAACTCCATATCTATTATGAGCTGTGAGATATCGCTGTTGCAAGTTGGTCTTACTGCAGTCTGAGAACCTGAACAGATCTGTTTGTACTGAGTTTTCGACCAATTTAGCTACAAAATCTGAGAAACAAATTACACGAAAGTTGTAGATGACCTTATGGTCTTTCCAGCCATATAAGCTACGTCTTTGTTTGAGTTCTGGAACTCGAGTTATAAGCATTTTACTGCACTGCTGTTGTAGCATCATGTCCAGAAAAGTTAAGTTTTGTTCTATTTATGACACAAACATGTAATAAGTAATACAATCTTTCCTAAACCTTGCATCTTTGCTGAAAAACAGATGGACGACAGCGGTGCTAGGATTCGTGGTCGTGGCCATGGACGTGGAGCTCCCATCAATCCGCCACCACCACTGCCGCCAGTGTCAGTGGAGCAATTGATGGGCATGCAAGCACAACTGATGCATGCCATGATGTAGCGCTTGGACAACGAGCCTACAGGAGGACCACCCCCAGTCCAAGTTAGGGACAAAAGAGGAGAGTTCATGAAGGGATGCCCTCCCGTCTTCACCCATGCATCCGACCCATTGGATGCAGATGATTGGCTACGTGTAGTAGAGAAGCAGCTGAATATAGCACAATGCAATGACATGGAAAAGGTGTTGTACGCCTCAGGGCAGTTGCAAGGGGCAGCCCAAGATTGGTGGGAGTCTTTCCAGTATGGGCGTCCTAATGATGCTCCTGTGGTCATCTAGCAAGAGTTCAGGGAGAACTTCAGATCATACCACATGCCTGAAGGTATGATAGAGTTGAAGCAAAAAGAGTTCAGGTCCCTCAAGCAAGGTCCCTCAAGCAAGGTTCGATTACCATGAGGCTTATGTTGTCTCTTGTGCTTGTTCTTACCATGAGGGGTTCCGTGATTGCTATTGTTAGTAGCATCTTTTCCTGTTTTCTTGTGAGTATTAACATGTACCTATGGAAAAGGCTTAGCACCGACATGGCCTTTGTTGGAGTTCCAGATTAGGAGCTCATTGTGCCTTTCTGCCTGAAGTAATATCTTAATCAATTCAGAATAAATATTGAAAAACCCCTTTAGCAATATTGTTGTTGAAGGATCATGTGTGCAGGGAGCATGGTAGACAGAGTCTTCTAAATTTTCTCTGCATCACTAGGTTCCTTCTCACAAAGCTTATGTTTTGAACTAAGTTTGTGAACAACACGGTTGAACTCTCCAATAGTTTTGAAATCATGTATGCGAAGGTAGTTCCACTCATGGGTAGCCTCTAGTACTGCCTTCTGCTATTCATACTGCTGTTGCAAAGCAAGCCAACGAGCATGTGGGTTCTCTTCCATTAGATACCCAACTTTGAGATCTTCATGGATGTGGTGCATTATGATGAAATAAGGCATTGTACTTGAGTGATTGAGCCAAAGGAGCTACATCCTCTTGGGGAGCTTCAATGGCTTGAAACATTCTGTGCAATGATAGACTCACTTTGAGATCCATCGCCCATGTAGGGAAGTTGTGTCCATCAAGAGCGAGAATCTCAAACTCTCGATTGGCCATAGTTCCTACATATGTGATGCCATAGACTTAATTAAAAATCAAAGGCATGGTTGTAATAATAGAATGCAACTTCAAATAATCAAGGTAAACTTGGATTAAATAATGGGATTTTTCTCTCTGCTTTTGGAACTAAGGTAGTCACCATAAGGTGTAGACCTTGTTTGATTTAATCGTTTCACACCGAGATGTAGTCCTTGTATGTACATAGTCAAATTGGAAGCACACTCCGAGGAATAAATCTCGCAGTAGTACATGGTACTACCTTGTGTTTGCCGATTCGATAATAAACAAAAGGTGACATCATGGAAATCGGGTTCCAAAAGGAGATAAAGTCAACCATCCCATTTGCAATATACATGTAATAGGGAATTGTTGTGAATAAAACACAATAAACATGCATAGAAATTGTATTAACAATGCAAAGTAAAATATTTACAATGCAAAACACTAGGAGTCTAAAAGACTAACTAAACTGATGACTATTAAAACATCAAAATTCTTGTAATTAAAGGAACTACAATTAAGTGCAGAAAATAAAATGCAAGACAACTACGTTGTGGGCCAATATCACCTCCGAATTGGCCCACAAACGCGATTTTCGTCCGCCTGACCCAGACTAAGAGCACGCAGGCCCTAACCTGGCCGTCCATTCGGCCCAAGTGAGAGGGTGGGGGCACGACATATATAAGGGGGTGGTTAGGGTTTGGAAACCCTAACCGCCTCCACCTGTATAGCCACCATTGCCGCTGCTTTGGGCCCACCGTCACCGGTCTTGGCGCCCGCCGCTGCCGCTCTACACGCCCGCCGCAAGAGGTCGGCGCAGGGAGCGTCAAGTAGCTGTTGTCAGGTGCGCTGTCACCGCTCGGGATCCCCAGCACCGGGGTAGCCGCCGGCCAGCCAGGATGGTGTCCAGCCACCTTGCACCAAGCAGGGATGTAGGAGCCAGCCACGTGAGCAAAGGAGTTGGTCGTGCAGACATAGGGTCCGGGCGTGGGCACAACCGTGTGGGTCTGGTTGACCGCACGCCAGGAAGTTTCCTGGAGCTACCGACGGTGCTGGTCTGAAGCTCAGCATTGGGCATGGACCAAAGCCATGCAGAGGGCACTAGACTAGGGCTAGTTCCTCTGGTGGAGGAGCTGGTGCCATGGGTGGGAGCCACAGACTATGTTGCCAATTGCCGGGACCATGAAGCAGGGATCACTACATCGTGCGACGACGACCTCCAAAGTGTTCTCGACGGGGATGACCTCCATGCATCCTCAGGCGGTGTTCTCGGCGTTCACCGCGAAGGTGATCACCAAGATGTGCACCGAGAATGTCACAAAGGTCATGGAGGAGCTCCCTTTGGAGCTAGTGATGGGCAAAGTTGATCCCCAAGGTGATGGCACAATGATATGCCATCTTGACTAGCTGGAGGATGAGATGTAGAGGGAACATTGCGATAGTACAACATTGTTACATTCGCAGATGATCTCTCGGTGAACCTAAGAACAATGCTCTAATTCTTCCCCTAGGAAGAAAGTGAAAGGAGCAAAGTGTGGATAACATGTTGCAAGTAATGTAAGAAAAGGCATGGATAGCTAGAATCAATCCGTACTTTATTAATTGATCAGCGGGTCTCCATATACAATGCCTCGAGAGAGGTTACAGGGGGAAATTCTCCCATCAAGAAACCACGACACACGTCCCATGATAATGGGAAGTCTTCCATGAATGAGTCGTAGGGGGGACTCCCCACGATGCATGATGGGAAGTTTCCCGTAGTCTTCCGGGGGAAGTTTCCCACGGAAGTTTTCTTTCATGTAGTAGCTATGTCGCTCCTTATCTTGTTGTAATTGTGTTGTATCCTGGTTAAGTGATCAATAAAATTTTATTTTATGCTCCCGAGTTCTTGTGCTTGTTACCGAGATCTTCTTTCTGTAATGTTGCATTGTATGTGGAGTCATATGTCTTCCAACTTGTTTTCTTCAAGGGTTGTTCTGAGTAAGGTGACTGCTATATGATCCAGATTGTTGGGACATGATCTGACTGTTGGCTCTGTTTTGGCATCTGTTGCTTGATTTTTGGCACGGTTGTTTTGGTAACTGTTGCACTTCTTTCCCGTTACGAGGGTAATGCTTGTAGTTTTTACCTTCCGATAAAGTCTACTTTCTTTTTATCTTTTTTCTTATCTGCTGTTGTGGTAAAAAACCTTCCCCCGTCTTTACGAACCCTAGTTTTGTTGCCGCCGTCATGCTTGCTGTTTCTGCCCTCAATCTCCTTCTGATGGTGAAGACAGGGAAGAACATGGCTGAATTTGTTGACGAAGACACCATGCTGGACTCGATTGACAATCCAGAGTTTGTTGAGATAAAGCGTTCTCTGAAGCAACCTTCGAAACCTTCAACTAAGGATGCAGATTTGGATCTGCTTGTTGCTCATGGGTTGCTTTAGGTGTAGGTTTATTCCAACTACTCACTTCCTGGTGAGCATGTGATTCCTAGTCCTTCTCCTGATCAATTCATTCTCTTCCTTTCTTTTTTCCGTGCGGGCCTCTGTTTTCCTCCGTCTGATTTTCTGCTGGAATTTCTTTGTTCTTATGCGATCTAGCTCCATTACTTGGCCCCAAATGGGGTTCTATTTCTTGCTTCCTTTGTCCGTCTCTATGAAGCGTTCCTTAGCATTCCTCCTTGTCTTCTTCTTTTTCGACATCTCTTTCGTCTGCCTTGTGGATGGCAAATCTGGTCATTCTTTTGGTTCTTGTTCTCTTCAAATCCGTCAAGGTCATAAGGATGGTTACTTATCGTTCACTCTTTATGAGTCTATAAAAGATTGAGCGGATAAGTGGTTTTATATCTCAAAGCCGGATTCTTATGTCTCTTCTGACCTTTCTACTAAGCCAACTCCTCTTTCTATCTGGAAGGATAATCTCTCTCCTTCTGAAGTTCTAGTTGTTGGACCTTTGTTGGCTCAGATTAGCTATCTGAAGCAATCTGGGTTGACTGACAAGGGTTTCATAGCGAGCTATTTTCATCGCCGAGTTCACCCTCTTATGAAGAGGGAACATCTAGGCTTCGAATAAATGGGTCCTTCGTATTCTTCTCGGATCATTGTTGATTCTGAGTTGTTGAAGGAGGAGATTTTCGATCGACTGGGGAGGGTTCTGAGTGGTGTATCTGCAATGCCCCTTCGAGTTCCAGAGTACGATGTTGACCACCCTCCTCGTCCAGTTAGTTATCTAGCTGTTTTCCGAGTTCTTTTCCGATTTGTTTTTATATTGTGTATGTGCTGACTTGTTTTCCTTTTTGGTAGGAGTGTGGGCATTCTTTTAAGCTTGTTGTGCCTCCCATTGCCGTTGCTTGCTTGTCTGTTGGTGTGGTTTCTGAGGATGCCTTGGCCTCAGGTTATTCTTCTAGGTTGATTCCTGGTTTTTCCATTACTGATGGGTATGTTCCATATTCTCTTGATCCTAGAATTGCTCAAAATATTCTTAATTTCTAGGAAGAGGAAGCTTGAGTCCTCTACTCAGCCTGCTCCTATTACCCAACGCCGTTCTTCTCGCCCAAGTATTCCAGCAGGTAACATTCTTGTAGGTGAGCACTTCTGTTTCTAGTTTGGTTGTTTTGTTTGTGGTGTCTCTTTACAAGGTATTAACTTGTTTTGATAGATGGTCGGTCTGTTCTTCTGACTGAGGAATACTCTGATGAAGACCCTCCACTTGTTCGTCGTCTGTGCGTTTCTTTTGCTGGTTTCTTTGTCATCTTTGTTGTGTAGATTTGCTCATTATAGAATTGTTCACTCGCATGGCGTCTGCTGGCTAGTTTGTTGATGATGTTGTGTCCCTTCCTTTGGCTGTTCTGATTTCTTCCTCGAGGATAGCTGATGATGATTTTTCGTTTGATATCCCTAGTCTATCTTTTTCTCAGATTGTTGCATCTTTTAATAAGACTAACAAGTGAGTTTTCTTTGCTTTGTCTCCTTTTGTCTTGATTTTTGGTGAACTTAGTTTTTGACGAGTCCTAGTTGTTTTCTTGTAGGCCCTCTTTGGATGCTCCTTCCTCATCTCGTGGTGGTGGGATTTCTCAAATTTTTTATGATAGTCTTAATGGCCTTGTGGTTCCTTGGCTTACTTGTTTGTTTCATGCAGGCTTCCCTTCACATGAAGTCGTTGATGTTGTCGTTTCCTCTGAGTTTGTAGGTGCCTTGCCTCTATTGGTATGCCTCTTTTGGAGGTTCCTGAAGAAAAAACTACAGACGATGTCCCGGCTTCTTCCTCTCAACCAATTGCTCCTTTGCTTCTCCAAGGATTGGATGACGAGTCTCAACTTAGCCGTGTTAGCCGGACTAATCTACTTGTTTCTACTTGGGACGAGTTGTCTAAGTCTTTTGGTGCCGAGTTGAAGGTTACTTATCATGTCTTTGTCTTTTTGCTTTTACCATGTTCTAGTCTTATTGCTATTTCTTTGCAGGATTTTTGTCAGTATATAGCTGCTTCGTCTTCTTCTCAGGAGGATCAGTCAGTTATCCTTTTGAAGGATGATCTTCAGAAGGCTAAGCTCGAGTTGTCTAAAGTTCATGTTGAGCTGATTCAGGAAAAAGGTCTTCGTGAATCTGCTGAGGCTTCTTCGTCTGCTACAATTGTTGATTTGAGGGCTAAGCTTGCTGGTGAGTTTCTTCTCCTTCGTTATTTTATTCCTCCTTTCGAATTTTTTCCTTAAACTTGGTTTGTTTCCTAGCCACTGATCGTGACTGGCAATCTTGGAGCAAGGAGAAGGAGAAAGCTGAAATTGTATGTATGTTTGCTGGTTTGATTTATGCTTTGTGATTTGTGCTCCTCTTGCTTATTCTCTACTTTGTTTTCTCTTTTTTAGGCTTTAAAATCTGAATAGGCTTTGCAGGCCAGACTTTTGACCATTCATGATCAATTCAAGTCCTTATATGCTACCATGCAGCCTATTGTTGCGGTTGTATGTTGTCCTGGTGATGATGATGGTCTTCGGAGTTTGATTTTGGTGTTATCCACCCAATTCCGTGACTTTGTCAGGGGTGGTTTTGAACGTTGTATAAACAATGTTGTATCCTTTGCTCAGGCTCTTTTTCCTGAAGTGCCTATGCATCGGATCCTTGAAGACCCTATGGAGTCTGAGCTCTTGGTCAGGTGGGATCAAGCTAAACTCGAGCTTAAGGATCTTTTTGGTCAAATTCTTGACCAAATGAATGTGTTGCCTTCTGTTGATGGTAAAAATGACACACTTTTACATACTCAAAATACCATCAACAACCTTGGATTCAAGAGTATAATAACATAGCTAGAGCATATTTTACCCAATAACTAGTTTCACATGTCCCTTGACTATTTGAGTGCAGGAAATGACAAATGGGAACTTTTGAGAGCTAGTGGGCCCACTTAGGGGGTCGGCCGACCTCCTTGTGGGGCCACTAGGCCTCCCAAGCCCCCAAGATCCAAGTAACACTCTCCAAAGCACTTTCTACCCCTTGGATCCAAGTGTGCTACCTCTCAACAGTTTTGGATCAAAGCACGAGGATCCATGGGCCCAACATGACATATTTCCAAGTATGGCAAATGTGCAAATCCAATACACCATCATGATGGACATTACCCCTAGAAGCTACTTGCAAAAGATGAAATTTTTTGACCACAAAAGACGATCGGCCGACCGCACTTTGGGCCCAATTTTGGACAGCAGAATCTACACCTATCAAGGAGGTCCCACGCCGAAGGGGAGGCCCAGGGCTCTCTAAAGGTGGTCGTCCGACCTCCTAGGTGGGCCCAGAGACCACCCACAGGCCCCCTGACCAGTGGGGTCAGCTTCTAAAAGAAAGGGGTAGGGCCTACTTGTCGGGGGGTGGTCGGCCGACCATGCCCAGGTGCCCAGAAGATGCCCCGAGCTCTCCACCGCCTTCCTGCATGCCTCCATGCATCCACTTGATCTCCACCGTTGATTTAAGACAGTTATAAAGGTTTCATCCTACGGTGGCTGATGGAGGTGGCGCGGATCGTTGACGTGGCACCGGAGTAGCCCCTACTCCACCTCTAGCTATAAATACCCCCTAGGCCTTCACTCTCATTCATGCCTCATTGGAGATAAACTACTCCTTAGTAGTAGTGTTATGCTAGTTGGAGGAGAGTGAGGGAAGTATTCTAGAAAAAGCCCCGGATCTGTCGGGAATCTTCTCCGGAGTACTACCTCAGCGGATGCGATCCTCTTGTAAGTTCAGCACTTGTAAGTGATACATCCGAGTTCTTTATAGCAATTAATATTCTACTTCTGGCATAGCTGTTATACATCTTTTTGTGCTTGTTCATCGCTTTACTTTAAGTAGAGTGCTTTAATCTTATGCATGGGTTAATGTAGTAAGAATAGTGTAGACGTGGTGTCTAGACTAGATCTTGCCTTTGTAAACCACTTATCGCGCGGATTGTTTGTGGATGCTAGTAGAAGGTGACAGCTCTATCTAGTCTTCGTATTCCACCATGTGTGTCAGATAAGTTCTTAAAAGGTAGGGCCTCAATACAACTTGATGACGCGGTCCGGTTAGAGTTTTGTCCTCTTTCTGATCTATCCCATCGCCTTTTGCAAGAGAAGGGCCGATAAAGCCAGTATAACCAGCTTTGCCTTGTTAGATATCTTTGCTATATTGAACCTCTCAAACCAGATATCATATTCTCTCTTGATCTATCATAGGACATATCCATAATCCTAGTTAACTCACTTCTCGTTCCCTGTGCAAAATACGATACCTGGAATACTCCCGGTGAAAGCTACACTTGACAGCCGTACGCTTGCGGTCTTTTCCCGTTTGCCACTTCTGGTGTCAACACCTTTTTCGTCTTGAACTGAGTAAAAACATTTGTGGCCCATTGTTGGGTTTGTAATATATACTTGATATGCTCCCTATTTAATATATCGTTAGGCTTCGTCCTGACGTTGATATACCCTCTCAGTTGATCTTTTTACTTTTGCTAGCTGAAAATGCATGCTTGTCTTGATTCTAGTAACCTTGTTGTCGGAATTTGTTTTCCGATTTGTTTTTCTGTCATTCTTTAGATGGACTTTTTTTGTGATGATTTTTCTAAAGCTTTAATTTTGGCCGGATTTTCCCGGTTTTTGGGCGGATTTTGCCCGGTTTTGACCTTCTGGTCTGTTGCTTCCTTCTTGATTGTAGTCTAATTTTCTGCTTTTGATATTTCGACTTGTAGGCTTCATATGTGTGCCATATAGTAAGACCTTTGTCTTGAATGTTCTCTGCCAAGCTTGTGCCATTCATTAGGTTTTGCACTTGTCTTATAGCCAATTTATTAAGTTGTGTCGTTCTTGATGTAGTGCAGCCAAGTAGTAGTCTTCGTGTCAGACTGTGTCATGGCAATGCAGTCGACTTGCAGATATCCTGCCAGACTATGACATTCATGGTGCAAAGCAGTCGACTTGTAGAATTTGGGTCAGACTGTGCCGTAGCAATGCAGTCGACTTGTAGATCGTACCGGACTGTGACGCTCACGGTGCAAAGCAGTCGGTTTGTAGAATTTGTGTCAGACTGTGCCGTAGCAATGAAGTCGACTTGTAGACATCGTGTCAGACTGTGCCGCTCATGGTGCAAAGCAGTCTCAACAGTTCTGCTTGTACTCAGATTTCAACCAAGTTAACTACATAATCTGAGAAACATTTCAGTACCAAAGTTGTAGATGACTTTCTGATCTTTCTAACCATATAAGCTACATCTCTATTTGACTTCTATAAGTCGAGTTATGACTGTTTTACTGTACTGTTGTTGTAGCAACCCGACCTGAAATTCCAGTTTGCTCTATTTATAGCACAAATATATTATATCTATCACAGTTGTTCCAAAAAATTGCACTTTTGTTGAAAAACAAATGGATGTAAGAGGTGCTAGAGCACGTGGTCGTGGACGCGGCCGTGGGCATGGAAAAGGTCATTTTTAGGTTCCTTTGCTTCCCCATTTATTGCTTACCATCTTGCTCTTGTTATTTTATAAAATCATTTAAGCTTCTATGTCTTTATTCTATTATTTAAAATTTTGTTCTAATTAAGTTTAAACAAAAATACTATAGATGTCGCCTATCACGAGGTCTCATCGCATGAGTTCCAGGTGCTATGTGTCGAAGTTCACGACCCAGACTTTGTAGCCAGTGGTGCATATCTCAGGCGACGAGATGGTTTGTGATGCTGAGAAGGACCCTATGTTGGTGGAGGAGGTGATGACAGAAGATGAAGAAGAGTGGATGGATGTGAACCCTGCACCAGCTCATTCACCAGTTCCTGCACCATCACCTTTGCCATCACCGACACCTCTACCTGCTCCCTCACAAGTACCCGCACTTGCTCCAGCCGCAACACCAGTTTCCACGACCTCCCTGGCAGGCTCAGAGGAGGAAGAGCCTAGGTGGACTTAGGAGAGCCACTACATGTACCCTTATCTCTCGTCATACTACCACAAACTGCTTCAGAAGGTGCTAGATACCTACTACCCAGACATGGACACCACAGTGAGGTACCTCGTTTCAGAATATTCTCACCCCTATATGACTACCTATTGGAAGGGACAGTTGGTTGTTTCGGTGTGGAATGAAGTTTACAACACTCAGAAGGTGTAGACTGTTGATACTCACACCGCCAAGCGAGCCTATGACAGAGACAGCATGGAGGATGCAGCCTAAGAGGCATATATACATTATCATGGTCGTCGCTATGCAACCATGCATGGTGATGCATACAGGTATCTACCCCACCATGACACACGGTATGATATCTGATCTGTTCCTGATCTATTCAGTATCCATAGGACCTTGTGCGAACACATGGTGGATAAGTACCCATGTATGTTCAGTTTTGTGATGAGTGATTGCCCAACACTTGAGCGTTTCAGTTTGAGTGGCTTACTACTAATCTTTGCGAAAGCAAATGTGTGCCTGTCTATCGGCTTGTGGTGTGCAGGTACTATGCCTAGTGACAGTGGTCAATGGCGTGGAGTAGGTCGAGTAGAGGCTTGCCATGCCGATGGACTGAGAACGGTGAAGGGCGGAAGCGGGCCTCGGACTGAGGGACCATGGGCGCCGGCGGACTAGCTGTGGTGGCTAGTACTTGGCACCGGCGGGCGCGACAAGACATGGAGGTAGACCGAGTCGGCCGAGTCAAGACGGTGGACGCGCGAGTCGAGCGGAGGCTCAGGGGACTCGGAGTCCGACCGGGCGAAGACAAGGTGGCTCGCGTCGAGTGGTTTGGTGGTTTGGGCCTCAAAACCATCCGCGTCGGTTTCCGAGTTTGGGCCCCAAAACTCGGGGTTCGGTAGTTGAGCCCAAAGCTACCGGTGGCGGGTTTCCTGGGTTTGGGCCTCAAAACCTAGACGGAGCTTCCGAGGAAGCGGGGAAGGCACGTGGCGGAATCCTGGAGATTGGGTCGAGGCGACGACAACTCTTGGCAGGAAGCGGGGCCGTCCATTCAAATCGAGGGAGATATTTACCAGAGCTTGGACTGCAATGCTTAGGCTAGGTAGTTCACTCATTGTATCTAGGGGGGTCTTTGGGAAATAGCCAAAGCCTTTGATAAATAGAGGATGAAGGGGTAACCTCATCCTATCTCTTGAACCCTAATCATTTTTCCCCAACTCTCTCTCTCTACCCTCTCTCTAGTTCATGAGATCCCTAGGTTGATTTCACCAACCTCTGTAAGAACTTGAGTTTGTTGCAAGGAATCGGAGGCCGTAACCTCCGTAAGCCATGGTGGCTTCGACTTCTTGATCGTGTCCCCGTTTTGCTTGTGTTCTTTGCGTTTTGCTTTTGCTCCCTCTTTTTCCTGAGATGATTTGTCTTTGTAGGGAGTAGCTCTTGCAAATCCGTTTGAACCAAGTTATTCGTATTCGTGAGGAGCATCTTTGCACCGAAGGAATTCCCCTCACGAGTGCGTAGATCGGGCGATTTCTTTGCGGTGTTCTTTGTTCTTGCCCCTTCTCCCCCAAATCCTCGTTTCCCTTTATTTCTCACCAAATTGAGAGGTGATTTCTTAGGATTAGCTCCCCAACTGTACAAGGATCATGTCTATAAAGTTTGGTTGCAGTTGGAGTTCATTTGGTTGAGTTTTGGGAAGATTTGGAGGAGAGAAAACGATTTTCGGGTTCACTGTGCAGTTTTCGGGAGTGTCGGACTCTCCGAGAGTTTTGCATCGGACGCTGGGGCGTGCTAACGTCAGCGTCCGTCTCCTCGCTTGTCGACGTCTTTCGATTTTGGCATCTGACTCTCTTCTCAGCGTCCGTCGCCCTCTGTCAGCGTCCGTCGCCCTTCCAGTAGGGGCTGATTTTTCTGGGTGCGTTGGACTCAGCCAACGGACTGTCCATCGCCCAACGGACCGTCCATCGCCCAGCGTCCATCGCTGCAACGGACTCTGGCAACGGACCGTCCATCGCCCAACGGACCGTCCATCGCCAGCGTTCGTCGGCCTTCCAACAAGGTTTTTCAGGTTTTTCTTCGTCGCTGTTTTGGTCGTTTCTCCCTCATCCGGACTCCGAATTGAGTTCCGTTTGTTGCGTTGGTTTCGTAATCAAGCAGGGAACTTGATGAAACACTTTTGAGACCAGTTCTCATAAGTATTTTTGGGTGAGCTCTCTTCTCTTCTCCATAGGGTTTGAGAGCCTCACTATTGGTGTCTCGGGTTGAGTTCTTGGTTTCCGGAAGATCCGCTGTACCTCTTGGTCATTACCAAAGGTATCCACCCTATCTAGGGTCGTGATCTTGCTGGTGGAGTAAGCTTGCTTGCTGGGGGTGTTTTTGGGAAGAGTGGCCCGAATATTTCCGAGTGAAATTTGAGGCTCCCATTCACCCCCCCGTCTGGTCGCCGTTCTCGATCCTTCACCTTGTCTCCACTTTGGACGTCACCGTTAGACATGTCCACGTTATCTAAATGGTGAACGAGAGCTTGCAGGAGGAGAGAGGAGCTGTGCGACGAGCAGGAGTCTGTGGCTCGTTTTTAGGAGATGTTGGATGATTTGAGGGAACAGCTAGGCATGCCTCCGCTATACAAGATGAAGCAGCCAACTCACATCATCACCAAGCCTTAGGAGATGAAGTTCTTCCTTTTAAATAAATCATAGTGCGATTCTTGTTAGTCTTTTGTGGCAAATGAACTTTAGTGTCTCTATGCTTATGTTTGTGAACAATTCATGATTTGGATCTTTGTATGACTGAGTGGGAAAGTGTGGGTATGTCCACAAGTCCCACATGGTTGGATGTTTAAGTTTAATGTTTGTTAATATAGTGGGTCGATCTTTGGGTCTCTTATGTGCTGTTTTTCTAGAGCAGTACTTGTTCTCTGTTGAATATCTCCAGATCTGTTCATGCATAGTTGATGAAATTTTTATGCAGGAAACTAAACTTTTGTAGTTTTCCAATGCCCTATGAACCATCTTCATATCTTTTCTGAGCTGTGAGTTATAGTTGTTGCAAGTTGGTGTTACTGTGTAGTCTGAGAACAGTTCTGCTTGTACTCAGATTTCAACCAAGTTAACTACATACTCTGAGAAATATTTCAGTACCAAAGTGGTATATAATTTTCTGATCTTTCCAACCATATAAGCTACATCTCTATTTGACTTCTTGAAGTCGAGTTATGACTGTTTTACTATGCTGCTGCTGTAGCAACCAGCCCATAAATTTTAGTTTGCTCTATTTATGACACATATATTATATGTAACACAGTTGTTCCTAAAAATTGTATCTTATTTGAAAAATAGATGTATGTCAGAGGTGCTAGAGCACATGGTCATGGACGTGGCCATGGCCATGGGGCTTCTGCCAACCTGCCGCCACCACCACCTTGTGTCAGTGGTTAGTGGAGCAACTGATGGACAGGCAAGCATAACTTATGCAAGCCATGATGCATGAGCCAACAGGAGGACCACCCCCTGTTCAAGTTCGAGACAAAAGAGGAGAGTTTATGAAAGGTTGTCCTCCCGTCTTCACCCACGCCAACAATCCTCTAGATGCAGATGATTGGTTGCGTGCAGTGAAGAAGCAGCTGAAAACATATGGATACAAGAGGTGCTAGAGCACATGGCCGTGGACGTGGCCGTGGGCATGGAAAATGTCATTTTTAGGTTTCTTTGCTCCATCTTGGTCTTGTTATTTTATAAAATTATTTAAGCTTCTATGTCTTTATTCTATTATTTAAAATGTTGTTCTAATTAAGTTGAAACAAAAATTCTATAGATGTCGCCTTTCACGAGGTCTCATCGCATGAGTATATGGAGCTATGTGTCGCAGTTCACGCCCCAGACTTCGCGGCCAGTGGTGCACATCTCAGACGACGAGATGGTTCGTGAGGCGGAGCAGGACCCCGTGTTGGTGGAGGAGGTGACGACAAAAGATGAAGAAGAGTGGATGGATGTGAACCTTGCACCAATTCCTGCCCCAGCTCCTTCACCAGTTCCTGCACCATCACCTTTGCCATCACTGACACCTCTACCTGCTCCCTCACAAGTACCTGCACTTGCTCCAGCCGCAACACCAGTTTCCACTCCCTCCCTGGTAGGCTCAAAGGAGGAAGAGGCTAGGTGGACTCGGGAGAGCCACTACATGTACCCTTCTCCCTCGTCATACTACCACAAACTGCTTTGGAAGGTGCTAGATGACTACTACCAAGACATGGACACCACAGTGAGGTACCTCATTTCAGAATATTCTCACCCCTATAAGACTATATATTGGAAGGCACAGTTGGTTGTTTCAGTGTGGAATGCAGTTTACTACACTTAGAAGGTGGAGATTGTTCATACTCACACCACCAAGCGAGCCTATGAATAAGACATCATGGAGGATGCAGCCTAAGAGGCATATATACATTATCATGGTCGTCGCTATGTAGCCAGGCATGGTGATGCATATAGATATCTTCCCCACCATGACACACGGTATGGTACCTAATTTGTTTAGTATTCATAGGACCTTGGCTCAACTTTGGACGTCACCATTAGACATGTCCACGTTATCCAAATGGTGAACGAGAGCTTGCAGGAGGAGTTGTGCGACGAGCAGGAGTTTGTGGCTCGTTTTCAGGAGATGTTGGATGATTTGAAGGAACAACTGGGCATGCCTCCGTTGTACAATATGAAGCGGCCAACTCACATCATCACTGAGCCTTAGGAGATGAAGTTCTTCCTTTTAAATAAAACGTAGTGCGAGTCTTGTTAGTCTTTTCTGGCAAATGAACTTTAGTGTCTCGATGTTTATGTTTGTGAACAATTCATGATTTGGATCTTTGTATGACTGAGTGGGAAAGTCTAGGTATGTCCACAAGTCCCACATGGTTGGATGTTTAAGTTTAATGTTTGCTAATATAGTGGGTCGATCTTTGGGTCTCTTATGTGTTGTTTTTCTAGAGCACTACTTGTTCTCTGTTGAATATATCCAGATCTGTTCTTGCATAGTTGATGAAATTTTTATGCAGGAAACTAGACTTTTGTAGCTTTCCAATGCCCTATTGAACCATCTTCATATCTATTCTGAGCTATGAGTTATAGCTGTTGCAAGTTGGTGTTACTATGTAGTATGAGAATCTGAACAGTTCTGCTTGTACTCAGATTTTAACCAAGTTAACTACATACTCTGAGAAACATTTCAGTACCAAAGTGGTATATAATTTTCTAATCTTTCCAACCGTATAAGCTACATCTCTATCTTACTTCTTGAAGTTGAGTTATGACTGTTTTACTATGTTGCTGTTGTAGCAACCCGCCCAGAAATTTTAGTTTGCTCTATTTATGACACATATATTATATGTAACACAGTTGTTCCTAAAAATTGTATTTTATTTGAAAAACAGATGTATGTCAAAGGTGCTAGAGCACATGGGCATGGACGTGGCCGTGGCCATGGCCATGGGGCTCCTGCCAACCCGCCGCCGCCACCACCACTTGTGTCAGTGGAGCAACTGATGGGCATGCAAACATAACTTATGCAAGCCATGATGCAGGAGCCAGCAGGAGAACCACCACCTGTTCAAGTTCGGGACAAAAGAGGAGAGTTTATGAAAGGTTGTCCTCCCGTCTTCACCTACGCCAACAATCCTCTAGATGCAGATGATTGGTTTGCGTGCAGTGAATAAGCAGCTGAAAACAGCGCATTGTAATCATTTAGAAAAGGTGTTATATGCTTCAAGACAATTGCAAGGAGCAGCCCAAGATTGATGGGAGTCCTATCAATATGGACGCCCTAATGACGCTCTTAGTGTCAACTAGCAAGAGTTTAATGATAGTTTCAGATCATACCATATCCCTGAAGGTATGATAGAGTTGAAGCAGGAGGAGTTCAAGTCTCTCAAACAAGGCTCGATGATAGTGGCAGAGTACCGCGACAAGTTTGCTCAGTTGTCACGCTTTGCTCCCCATGAAGTAGCTATGAATAGTGAGAAACAACCCAGGTTTCTAAAGGGACTTTATGGTGGTCTCCACCTTCAGTCTATGTCTAACGTATACCCCAGCTATCAGGCACTAGTGAACCGCGCTATTGTGATCAACAATAAACACCGAAAAATGGAAGCAAAAAAGCGGAAGCTTCAGGGTCAGGCTTCGGGTAGCAACACTCGCCCCCGTTCCTACTCTTGCTATTTAATAGAACTTTTTATGCTTCTATCTTTTGATTCTATTACTTAAAATGTTCTTTCAAACTTAAATTTAAACAAAACTCTGTAGATGCGCCTATCACAAGGTCACGTTGTGCTAGTGCTAGAAGCTATGTGTCCGAGTTCACCCCTCAGTTGTCGAAGCTAGTGGTGGATATCTTGGACAATGAGATGGCTCTCGAAGTTGAAGAACTGCACCAGCACCAGCCCTATCGCTAGCATCTACACTAGCTCCAGCCCCCTGCCCTAGTACCAGCTCCTACACGGTCTCTAGCTAGTTTGGAGGATGAAGAACCAGGATGGACAAAGATATGCCATTACAAGTATGCTTCTCCACCGACCTACTATCACACCTTGCTCCAAAACATGTTAGATGAATACTCTTCGAATCTTGACACCACCATTAAATACCTCAGCGCAAAGTATACTCATCCCTATTAGGCTACTTACTGGAAGACTGAACTGATAGTCACAATTTGGAATATGGCTCATGGTAGCCAAAATGTGGAGGGATGGGCAAATGAAAGAGATAGCATGGAGGATGTTGTATAGGAGGCATACATCCTTTACCATAGTCATCGCTACGAGACCATGAAGGATGATATATGGAGGTTTCTTCCCACCATGACAATAACTACGGTACATCGTCCATTCATCACCCTCAGGACCCTAGGTCAACCCTAGACACTACAGTTAGGTATGTTCATGCCATGTAGATGGCAAACAAGAGCCTGTAGGAGGAACTACGCAATGAGCAAGAGTCCATGACACGCTTCCAGTGACTGATCAATGATTTGAGGTTTCAACATGGAATACATCCACTTTACAAGAACAAGTCTATGCCCTACATCATCACGACTTGACTCCATAGTTGTTTAGTGTCCCCCTTCTAGGGTCGAGATGGTGGACTTGAGGGGGTGAATAGTACTTTTCAAAACTTATCGCATCATCTAACTGAAACAAGTGTGAAATTAAAACTATCAGTCTAGCCAAGACTATACCCCTCATTCTATAACTCTAGCACCTAGCAAATTATGCTAATTATGCTCACAAATGTGTTGGGCTAGATAGCTCACCTAAACAAGTCTATGTTGCAAGGTCACACACACCTAAGCACCGAGTACTTTAATCAAAGCGAAGAGCTCCTACATAAGCTAGTGAATGCAAAGTGCACAAAGCCTAAGCTCAATAGCAAGGCTACACAAGCCAAACTAGAGAGCTCAAATTACTTAGAGCAACTCCAAGAGAGTTTTTAAAAATCAATGGCTAAACTCGAGAATTAGTCAACCTCTAAAATAGAAAATCATGCAAAAAAAGAACTCCAACAGTCTTTCTAGTACGACAAATCCTATGGCTAGCGGAACATGCAAACAATATTTAGCATAGGAGAACTCCGGGATAGATGACTTGCTATTTTAGCAAACCAAATACAATAGTTGTTGGACTCTTTTTTCTCTCCCATAATAGCTAAATATAGGATACATAACATGGATAGCTTTTATCTTGGAGTTGCTCTTATCGACACAAACTAAAAACTCATTCTTCAGAATTTTTTTTGAAATAATTTCTATGGAATACAGATATCAGAAAAAAAGATGCCACATTGTTCACAAATGAATAGCCAAAACTTTCATAACAAGTCATAATGCTAGTTAATGAAGGTTGCTTGACACCAAAAAAGAGAACTTACTAGTGATAGCATGAATAGTTGTCATCAAGCCCTCAAAAAAGTCAAAGTTATCATGAATGATCTGGTTTATCACATTAGATAGCATTCTTAATAAATGATTGAATATCAAAAACATCAAATTTTAACAATGAAAAATACAAATAGGGGAAACTCAATCTCAGGAAAGTGCTTACCAAGAGCAGTATGGCTTTCTGAACAATTACATGATCATGCCCCCATGCCACAAGTACACGGAACTCGATGGTAGAAGCATACCTCCATACTACCAATGCAGGCAGACATTACAAATAGTGCATCTACAAAGGTCACGTTCATATAACATGAGTGAAAACAGTCAGACATGTCGAGGAGAAATTAAGCATGCTCATTTGAAAGCTACTGAGATCTCACAGCTGCAGACATACAAGCAAATAAGCAAAAAGAGAAATAGATTTTCCAAATAATTTTCTATGTAGTGCAGATAACATAAGACATATGCCATATTCTTCAATAGATTGAAATATTTTATAAAGTTTTCCTATGGAATGCAAATCACATAGAGAAATATGGCACATTGTTTAGAAAATTAACAAATTTTTCATGGAAAATTATGCAAAAAATGCATAGCTAACACCCCAAAAGAAAATCAACAAAATCTTTTAGTGAATTATGACACTTCAGCATAACAAAAGACCATAACAATGGAGCAAGCGGAAGTAACAATGATCATAAAGGTTAATGATAAATAACTTTACTGTTCACTAGTCTAACATAACTCAACCAACCAAACCATGCTCCAACATAAAAGATAACAAACAATCTAACTAAACTATGATTAATATTATTATTGTTACAACTCATGTGTCCCAAAGATATCTTTGACTTGTAGGTCACATGCACACATGGTGCTACTCCCATCCCAAAGGTGCATCTTCGAAGCTCAAAACACCTAAGTGGGGAAACAACGTTTGAGGTTCTTTGTCTATTATTTTGTTGGCTATTTTGCTACAGGACATTAAACTTTTTCAAAATTGTTGTGGGACACCACATGTCCTACAGCAAAGATAAAAGTTTCCCACAACACAGAAAAAAGTGTCCTACACCAAAGAAAAAATATTTCGGTGTCCCACAACCAATTTTGGATAAGTTAAGTGTCCCACAGCAAAATTTCCCTATTTTGTTAGATCAGCTCGGATGCATCCACGGTCATGAAACGACCTATGTAAAATGAGATAGTTAAATTGATTGTTGTAGATTCCACTTACTTCATGTTTCTTTTACTGAATTTGTTTCATATGTTGGTTAGTTAAAAGGGAAACAAACAGGGCCAACTAATAAGAATATCTTGATAATCACTTTTTAAATAGAATTGATCATGGATAATAAATTAATTCTAGACATTCACATATGACAATAATAGGTAATGCTATCTGAACTGAGGTACAGAAAAACAGTCATACAGGGGACCACTATATGGAAATTTTTAGTCTATACCGAACCACTACTACAAAATCAATTTGTAGCAAACGCCTACATTTTCTAGGGGCGACTCTACATAGCTGATCATTCTATAGCTAACCAGTGGGGGTCTCCCAAGATTAAATAATAAGTTTCAACTAGTTTTTTCACCAGAATTTGTGAATTTTTAGAAACAGATTTGTAGGAGCGGTTCTATATATATCCAGTCGTCCCTACAAATAGAATTCACGCCTACAAATCGAGCATTTGTAGCCATGGTTCAGTAGGGACGGCTAGCAAAACGAACCCTACAAATAGGCTAGGACCACCCCCTACAAATGCTTTCTGTAGCAGTGAACTGGACTTTGAACATTAGTAGTGGCTCTGACTAAAAAAGAACATTTAAACACATGTCAAGTTTTGATCTACATCGTGCAAGCCTGCAACGAAGAGCCACCCAAATGCAAAATGTGCATATCATAAATCTGTTGAATACTATATACTAATTAAACGTCATAGTTCAAAAATGAACTTAGTAGTAATTTGCCGATCGAGGACACAATCAGTTTTTCTAGCCATGACAAATGTGTGCCAACAAGAAGGCCGGTAGGAAGGACAAGGGGGCAAAAAAAGGCCGCCGCGGCCGCCTGTCCGCCGGCCTCCGCTGTTGTCGCTGGTCTCCCTCCCTTCCCCTTCGGCATCTCACCGGGGGCTGAAGGGAGTGGGGATCCATTATTTTTAATAAGTTTCTCCAGTGGATCAAGTTTTTAGGGTTAGATTCTCCGGCGGCGCGAGCTCGGTGGAGGTGGCGGCGCTGCCATGGTGGAATAAAGTCCTCCCGGTCTTCGTCCACCTCGTCGTCGTCTACTCTGGTGACGATGAGAGGCATGTGAGGTGGTGTAGGAGTCAGCGGCGGCTGCTGTTTCGTCGTCACAGCGGAGCGGCGGTGCTCGTGCCGCGTCTAAGGTCAAGGATACGGTGGCGGCTGAGGGCATGGCGGCAAGATGGAGTGCAGTGGATCGAACGCGATCTACCGGCGGTATAGATCGGGATTGAGCGAGCTTGGCTTCACCGCGACGACGGATGTCATCGTCAGCACCATTCTCGTCGTTTCAATCTGGATTGTGATCCTGAGGGATGGGCGCTCAAAGACTTCTTCGCTTCCGCGAGATCGAGCGTCTGCTGCAGTCCACCTCAACGCCGGTGGTTTCCTCCGGCTTCTGCTGATTCAGGTTTGGCGGCGTCGGCTGGTGTCGGCGGTCTTCGTCGGCAGCGAATGCAGCCGGTTTACTTTCTTGTAGAATATAGGTTGGACTGCTGTCCATCGTATCCTTATTTGATGTACTTGTATTGGACATATTTTTCTATTAATTAATATAGGTATACTTTATAAAAAAAACAAGAAGGCCGGCAACCTTGGTAAACTATAACTTAGGGTGTTGGCGCGGCGTGCTGCAACTCGATTGTGATGAATCTAATTACAAAGCTAAGATTTTAGTACATGCCACAATATATATTATTCTTGTCCCTGCTATATGTGCTAATTCCCAATAATAAATATCAGTTAAGGCGTGTCAGCTAATTCACCGATGGAGCAAGCTGTTGTGGAGTTGAATTGTGCAAGCTCAACTCTGCAAATCTATCATGCAGCTACTATAGTATTAGCACACAACGCAAATTAAAGAAAACATTCAGACGTCTACGCGCATCACAATGCAAGAACTTACCCTAGTCCTACGCGCCTGTGTGCTGAGCCGCCCCGGCGACCACAGAAGAAGAAGAACCTGAAGAGATCACCAATCGTCAGCCTCGCTGCAGCTTCCCGGCGTCCTTGTCCACAGGAAAGACGTCCGCGCGCGGTGAAGGTGGCGCGCGCGCGCGGCCGTTCCCATCCCAGGCGCAGCTCCATCTTGGCGTACATGGCGAACAACCCGGGGACACGCGGGCAGATCGCCATGGCGGCCTCTCCGCCACGGCCTACGCGCGCACGGCCGTCCCGGCCGCTCAGCAGCTCGAACGTGGTGTAGTGGCACCAGAAGTAGGGATCACCTACGGGCTACGGCGCCGCCGCCGCCGCGCGAGCGCCACTCCTGGAAGCACGCCCGGACGGCGGTGAAGTCCCCGTGTCTGCGGGTGGGCGCCGCAGGGAGAGAGCGCGCTGAGGAGGAGGTCGCGCGCCGCGCCGCCGCCTTGATGTCGCCGTCTTTGTACTGTAGTAGCTAGGCGTGAAGTTGCCCGCGTGTCGCCGTCACCCTCGCCATCGGCTTGGCCGTCTCTGGGCTCCACGTCCACGGTGGGTCTCGATCTCGATCGATCGGCTGCCATCTCCAATCAAGAAGTCGCACTCGAAGGAGATGAAAGGATTTCAGATGTCATATACTTACGGTTTTATATAGATGCGCAAGCTGCAACCACCAGCACGCACGCCGCCGAGAAATAATGGAGATCCGTGGAGAGCGGACGCCATGCGCGAGGCACGAGTGCATGCGATGCTGGAGGATAAGGATGCGGAGCGGAGGACTCGGTGTGGCGATTCCGATTCATCACGTCGAATAAAATTGGTTATTGACTTGGTGTAGTCGACCAATAATGATAACATTATTGGCGAAATACATCATATATATGACTTCAAATTACGTATTTAGAACAATTCTACCATACTTTGTTTTTACTAGTAAACAGTACACGTACGCCACGCATCGTGTCTTAAAAATATTTGTCACTGCTACAAACTGGATCTTTATCGAGTACTACCGAGTATTTTTTTTTAGACACTCGGCATAGAACTTTTTAGGTGAGTATTTTTCTTTTAACACTCGACAAAGACGCTTCTTTTCTGAACGATTTTTTATACTAGGCAAATCCAAATTTCAAAACACATTTTGAAGCAGTTAATTAACTCAAATAAAATGTTTTAAACTACAAAGTTGTATAACTCATAAAAATATATAATGTTTGTTTTGGTTATTTTTTTCATAAGACAAAGTAAAAATAAATTTATTATGAAATGTTACATATGTCCCTTGTAGTTTATAAAACTATAAGACAGAGACACAAGATTTATGAACAATGTTAAAACGACCATGTCACAAGAATAGATAATCAAAAATTTTAAATCAACTTTATAGATCTCGAAAAGTTATGAAACTTTGTAGTTGACAACTTTTTTATTTAAAATCATGTTATTATGCAAAACTACGTTTGAATTTAAATGATTTAAAATTCAAAATTTTCAAACAGCCTCGAATGGAAAAACGACCTAAATAAACTTTATAGATCTCAAAAAGTTATGAAACATTGTAGTTGTTAACTTTTTTATTTGAAATAATCTTATCATGTAAAATTGTATTTGAATTCCATCTAGTGTTTGAATTTTTATAGGGCTTTGGCAAGGCCCCAGAGTCTGGTAAATATAGACAAGCTGTAGAATGGCAAATAAAAATTATACAGACAACTGTTTGTGAATATGAACCACCAGCATCACCACCTTGTTGACATCAATCCATTTGTGCATCGAGCTCTACAACATATTGGTCCAGGTAATCCATTGCTTGGGCTTCGTCTCAACGTCAACAACCGCTTCACCATGATGAATCCAAGCCATGTAGTCATTGACAAATCCTCGCATAATTAAGTGTGATCTAGTAGTGATAGTCAGCATCTTTTCCATGCAAGATTTTTCTTGCAATCGCTGCACAACAAATAATTTAAGTATTATTCTTGGTCAACATTGCATGCTTCTCTATGGCTTCGAAAAATTTATCCACTTCAACACGAAAACCTGGCTCCCATCTTTATTTGCTCCCATCTTTATTTACCATACACCACAGACTTTCCGTAGTCGCCATCTTTTATGACAACAATCAAAGAAAAAAGTTAAAGGACTAATTATTCATATATATATATATATATATATTATTGATTATAATAAAATATCTCAAAAAAATAATAACGACAATTAATATTTTACCTACTATCGTTCGTGCAAACTTAATCCCATTTTGTCAAACAAAATTAATAAGAATTTAATTTTGTAAAAAAAAAAAGCAAACCCTAGTTCTAGATCTACATATATGTTGACTAAACTAACTAATAAGCCAAAAAAATCAAGGAAGATCGACTAAAAATAAGTTTACAATCTTATTCCCCTAGCTAATTATCCTAATACTTTCACCAAATTGTAGAGCAACTGGTATTAGCCGCCTCTAGTAGTCCATTTATATATAGACACGACTTGACTAGTGGGTCCCGAGAGCACATCCATTGTATAGGCGGCTGATTATGAGCCACCCTACTTTTAAAAAAATGGCATTGCTATGAAGCGTTTCTGTAGTAGTGGTGTTCTCCATGTGGACGGTACCTATAGGTTCCTTCCATGCACGTACGGTGCCATGCATGAAGGCCGTCGAAGAAGATAAACAAAGTAACAAAGGACCCCTCCGAAGAAAGATGACAAGGACCATGGAGGTACTGAATGGAGCGTTTCCTTGAGGCGAGGGGAAACTTAAAGAGTTAGCTCCAACAAGCAAAAGATGATGAATGTCCTCAAGAACAAGAACGTACATTGCTTTCACAAACATCATTATTGAGGTTTCCCCCCTACGACTATCCTAAGATGTCTGTATGGTCCTCTTTTATAATCAGCAAAACGTACGGGCAGGTAGCTGCAGCCATCGACGCCCGTAAATACTCGATCGAGCTATATACGCACATAATAAAGGGTGTTGTCTGTTACCCTTCGTCCTCGACGAGCGAGATCGATGTCACAACCAGTTGCCACCGCGCCGCAAACGCTGCAGCCGGGAGCACACCAAAATTGAAGGCCGATCGAGTTCGTGGACGTCGACCTGGGACCGCAGCCGTCGGCGGCGCCGCTGTCGTGGGTACTGGGTGCTTCTGTGGATCGATCAGGGACCAGGTCGATCTTCGGTGGCCTTTTCTCGTGTTTGTTGCGGCCTCCATGAGATAGGAAAGTGGAGGATTGAGAAATTCAAGCTGACGGAACAGATAGAAGAGGACGAGCGTTAGATCTTGCATGTACAATAGCGTATATTTGCTCAGTACGTGTAGATGTATACATGACTAGAAAGAGAAACAAAAAGGAGTACTGTCTCTCTGTCTCTGTCTCTTTCTCTGTCTCTTTTTTTTTTTTACCACATAACGTCACTTCTAGATCATGCATATTTTAACACGTAGAATACAACACTGAGCAACTAACCTACCTTTTACATGTCCTTTATATTTATGTATCTGAACTACGAAGCATATGGTTCTTTGAGTCAGTGGGAGGACCAAACTAGTACGTGCTATATATATATATATATATATATATGGTGTGTGTGTGTGTGTGTGTGTGTGTCAACTTTAGCTATTACTAAGCGTAATCGTTTCTTTGCTTTGTTCTAGTAATCTATATATAGCCATATAGGTATCCTTATTTTTTTCCTTTTTCTTTTTTCTTTTACCCTCTCCCTTTACTTGTCGATCGGTTTGCATATAATAAGGCTTTGCGAGTGACAAGTTCCTTGCATTGCCTGCCTAGCCTCTTCGTCACATTGAGAAGATAACCCGTTGTAACAACCTCTGTCCCTCTGGCCTCACTCATTACTTGTTTGAGAAGAAAAAATAATTTGAGTGCGTAAAAGTTTCTGGGTCATCTATTGCCGCCCCTACTATAGCGACCATATTGGATTCAGGAGCCAGGTATCGTGAGTATCCTTGTTTCTTATATACAGTACTAGTATTATTTCAAGGCTATATATATTATATAATAAGAGAAAATTGCTCTAGGATGCTGAAAGAGATCACTCTTTACTGTTAAACATCTAAAATAGAGTAATTTATTAGAGCACACTCCAATCCTTGTCAAATTTGCTAGTGGGCACCATGCCTCATAAAATATTTTAATAAAATAGATATAAAATCATATAAGTGTCTAAAATTATACTATAAATTTTTCTAGCTATGCTCTACATGATGAAAACTATACAATAAAAATACTGTTTTACATTAAAATGATCATTTTGCCTCCTTGATAAATAGACAAAGTTAACCATAGTTAATTTTTTCATATATTTGTAGGACACTAAAAATCTTGAAAACATCGTCACATAATGTTTATTTTACCAAATCATGGCTATGCTAAAAATACTAGCTCAAAATAATAATGTTTAGTATATCAGTTAAACTTGACAGGAAATAAATCTATAACATAAACAACGTGAACTAGTGTTTATCAATTGTTAGAAAAGTAAATTAAGCAGCTTGGAAATTTGACGGCCAAATGCCACCATCGCTGTATTGACCAGTGTATACGGCTGGATAGCTGAGCTAGCTCGATTCGGTTCGGCTTGTTCTATCTTGTTAAGATAACGAGTTAGCTCAACTAAGTTTGAAATAAAGTACACAAAATAAATAATTTGTATTTATCTAAAGCTTTAGAATAATAATAAGATAAAAGTGACACATCCAACGATCTTAAATCAAACAAAAAGTTAATATATGCTAATAACTCTATAGTACTACACTACATTCATGGTGGATACTTCATACTTTACATAATGTGGGACATTCATTAAAACAAAACGATGAGTCCATAGAGTCTAGACCAGTCATCAACAAATTACAAATTATAAAGTACAAAAACCAGTACACAAATCTCGTTGTTTTTTCTCTAAAAGTGTGGATGGTTTAGCTCACGAGCTAGATCAAGTTAGCTCCCTATAGCTAACAAAGCTAAAATCTTAACTTGGCTTAGCTCATTATTTTAATGAGCCGAGCGAGCAACGAGTCAAGCGAGTTAACGGCTATCAGGTTTTTCATCCAACCTTAGGCCATGCTCAATAGGAGTTTTATGTACGAGTTTCCAAAATAGTTATATTTTGGAAACATTACGTGCAGAAGAGTATCATCCCCATAAAACTCGCTCTGCTCTCATGAAGCTCTTATGATCTCTCTCTTTATTGATATGGTGACACAAGCATATTTAATGTCTACAAAACTTTGATGAAACTCTATTAAGACTGGCCTAACCGGTGTATAAAGGGAGCCGATGTGTGTGTGTGCCATAAATATTAATAATATTTTTTATAAAGTAAGTCAAACTTATTAAAAATGTCTGACTGCATATCAAAAAGGATGCAAATCTAGATGATTTTAACTTTGACCAAATTTTTAGAAAATATCATAAATATTTATAATTTCAATAAGGTATGTTATTTCAAATATAAACTAAACTGATGATACTTATTTGGTAACCATAAATGTTACTCTCTGATATTTCAAGAATCTTGGAGAGTCAAAGTATCTCAAGTTTGACTAAACTTTAACGATAATATAATAACATTTATGATGTCAACTAAGTATCAATAGATTCTTCATCAATTATATTTTCATAATATATATATTTAGTATCATAAATTGTCGGTGTCTAAAATGGCGGGGTCTAGACAACCAACGAGTAAATTTCTAAGCGTGTCGGAGATCGGATGGTTACGCTCGGAGGACACAAGGTTTATACTGGTTCAGGCACGAACACCTTACGTCCAGTTTGCGGCGGAGTCGTGTTACCGAGCGTAATGAGCTCGTAGTGGGGAGCTACAAGCAATGGTGAGAGAGGGAAGCGGGTTCCCAGGTCTCGTGCGTATGAGGTTCTTGGTTCTGGTGAGAGCTCCCGTGAATGCAAGCTTATGTGTGTGTGAATGAGTCGAAAGAATTCAGAGAGAGAGAGATTGGAGGTCCATTCTCCCCCTTTATACGTAGGGAGAGATGGAGGAGTACAGTAGAGGAAGAGAGGGATAACGTGGGTCTGGCTTGGGTTGTCGTCTTGAGAATGCTTCGGCTTCTGTCCGCCTTCCTTCCCGGTGAAGATTGCGCCAGTAGACATGTGTTCGGGTCTTGTTCGTCCTTGATGGTGTTGTAGCCATGCGCCTTGTGACCGGGAACACCGTTGTTCCCTAACTTGGGCATGGGCAGGGGTTGGCCGCACAGGACTAGGAACCCCCGCGTTCCATCGTACAGGGCTGATGACGCCCTAATCCTTGTTCAAGTGTCCGTCGGTGGTATGGCGCAGGTATGGTGCGCGTAAGTCGTCGGTTAGGCGGCACAGGACCTTGTACCGTAGGAAAGATACAGGGGCAGGCATGGCGGTTCATGCCTTGAAGCCCCATCCCTAAGGACGAGGAGCACTGTGGACCTTTTGACTGTGTGGGCTAGGGCGCCATGTACCGCTTGTGACGGTGAGGCTTCCGAGGGTAGGGGGCATCGCAGATGACGTCGCCCTAGCTCGGACGAGGCGGAGGAGCCCCCGAGGGTAGATGGCGTCACGGATGATGTCACCTTAGCTCGGGCGAGGTGAAGGAGCCCCCGAGGGTAGATGTCGTCACGGATGACATCATCGTAGCTCGGACGAGGCGGAAGATCCTCCGAGGGAGTGTTGTTGTGGTTGGTTGGGGGCAAGGAGCCCCCGAGGGCGGTCACGTCGCCCTGGCTCGGACGGGACGGAGAGCCCCCAAAGGGTGATTTTGTTTTTGCGGAGTGCAGTATTTTGGGTACCCTATTTTCAGGTATCCGACAGTAGCCCCCGAGCTTGCGATGTAGTGAAGTTTTTGGTTAAGTTTTTGGATTCCGGTGGGTGCGCGCGAGCGCACCCGTCGGGTGTAGCCCCCGAGACCTTAGGAGGAAGATTTTTCATCCTAAGGGCTTATTTGGTAGACTTGTAAAGTGATTGGCCATTCGCTCTCCCCATGAGGCGAGGGTATGGGAAGGACTGTTCCGTACGCCGGAGCCAGAGCTTTGCTTGCACGCCAGCCCTGTCACGGGGCACGCTATTGGGCCTGGGCTGACGCGTTCTGAAATGACGGATCGACACTGCGCTCCGTTGCCACTTGATAGAGAAATCAAGTGGACGGGTCGATGTCGTGCGACCGCTCGAAAAGCCTGACGACGCCCCTTGTCGGTCCAATACGGGTGCGCCGTGTTTTTTTGTCACGGTACAGTGCGGGGTACCGTTCCCCGTTGGTCAAAACTCCGAACAGTGAGCCCCGCCGCGTCCCCTCAGAAACTGGCGCTGGCGCATGGTGCGGTTTAATTGGGGGAGGCGAGTGGCGCATCTTTTACGGGCCGGTTGCTGCGCGGGTGCCTCGGCGGCTGGGACGACCATCCACGGGGTAACACACACCATCCTGCGGCGTGGCTCATCCCGTCTTCTTCCTCCAAGACCTCGTCAGAGATACCCTTGAGCCGCCCTGGCGAGAAACCTCTTGAGAGCAAACGGAGATCAGGGGAAGTTCTACGTTGGGGGTGTGGGTGTCCTGTCCCGACCAGTGGCGGAGGTCAGAGGAAGCTCTGCGAGGTGTGCAGAGCTTTCTCTTATTCCGGCCACAGGTAGGTCGAGAGGTTGTCACCACCCCTTGCACGCATCGCCCCTAGGGGCAGAAGGTGTGGAGTCCATCCCTTCGCCGGATGGATCCTGCTCTCCGCTTTTGGGAAGCGGTGGCGTGCTATCCCTTCTCGGAGGGCGGCCGAGGATGTGTCCACTGGGAAAGCCTTGGCAGTACGCCTGCGTGGTCCCAGGAGTTGGCTCATCCTTGTCTGTTGGTTGATGGCGATGTCGCCGTCGGCGAGATTGGCGGACTCGGGGCTGCCAATGCATGGCGGGCCCGGAGCTACTCGTCGGCGGTGCTCTTGATCATGGAGCAGCTAAGGCGGCTTAGCTGTAAAGTGCCCAACCGACTCCGAGGGAGGGAGAAGCGTTGCCGCGGCCCGGGGTTTCCTGAAGACGAGGCAGCCCTTGTCCTCCCACACCTGCAGCACGTCGGGTCAGGATGTCCGGTGGGTCGTGACACCGCCGTCCGATGCGGTCCTGGCGACCAAGCAGGCGCTCCCTGGGCCCCGCGGCTGGGTTGCCTGACCTGGATAAGACGTGCGTCGGGCGGCGGTGCCCTTGTCGTGGGCGTCCATGTGGTATTTCTAGCTTTTGGCCTTTCGGCTGGGGATTTCCCTTCAGTCCAACTTGTAAACGTTGTCGTGTTTTTGGTGTCTGACGATCGGGCTTAGCCCCCGTGGCTCTTAGAGAGCATGTAAGCGTGTAACCCCTGCAAGTATTAGTATACATATATATTTATGACAAATTGGGATGTGTTTACTTCGTGTTTACCTGTGCGGATCTCTGACAAGTGAGGCTCGGCGCGCTTCCCCCCCCCCCCCCCCGTTATCCAGTTGCTTGAACCGGTGGTGGGGATGCGGTGGCAGCCCCCGAGTCCTTACTCGATGTAAAGAAACGTCTTGGGTCCGTACCATCTTTTGGTGCGTTCCCCGCGCATCTCACCGCAAGAAGGGGGAGTATGAGCCGAACCATGCTATCCTCGAGGCAAACGAACCATGGGTGCTTGTCGAGTTCATAACGGGCAAATCTGAGTGGGGTGTTGGTTCCCGTTTGATAGGGTTCCGGCTAGTGGCCCATGTCGTGGCTCACCCTAGATCGGTTTCATCTAGTAGTCGGGTCCGTTCGATAGGTCCCGGGGGCCTGTTTCCTTCCTTCGGAGGAATACCATGAACCAATCATCCGTAAAAAATGGACTCAAATACGAAATCTGGGGATGACCTTAGCATCCGATTGCTAGGCTGATGATTGCTAGTGTGTCCATTCCCTTTTCGCCCCTCACTCTGATGTCCTGAGTCGGCCATTTCAAACCCCGCTGGGTCGGCCTCCGTATCTCTGGACCATAATGGGCCGTCGGGGCGTCTATAGCCCCTATCCCTTTAGCTTACCTGGGCCCATGGGCCATCGCCACTAGTCGCGCCACATGTGCGTCCCTCCGACCTTCGTGTTTGTTGGCCAAGCTTAGATGAGTCGGAGGTTCTTCCGAAGTGTGCTTGCGCTCGGAGAGCGTGTACCTTGACTGGGGACACATAAGAGAAAAACTCTACGCGCGCAGCGTGGTGGGCCCAGGATGGATCCCGTAATGATGGTAGATACAGGATGCAGGATTTGGAGCGAGGCCAGGATGGATCCCGTAATGATGGTAGATATAGGATGCAGGATTTGGAGCGTGGAAAAAGGCGGGTGGTGTCAGTTACCTGCCATCGTACACGCGGCTCCCGATATTCCTAGGGATAGTTTAGCGGACGTGACCGAGCGGCCGCATTTAATGCGGCTCGGGTTGTGGGGTCGTGCGCGTAGAGAACCGTGGAGGCGCCGCTCCGCCTTCCGGCCCCGTATAAATATCTATGTGTCGCGTCATCCCCCGTGAGCCTGCACTCTTCGCCTTCTTCGTCTCCTCGTCTCGCCAGCGCTAACTCCTTTGAACCTAGGGTTTGCGCCGCCGCGTCCCCGCCCTAACCACGCTTTCCGCCGAGTTGCGAGCCATTCCTCGAGCACGTCCCCAATGGCCGGAGAGCATCCGGAGAGGAGCTGGGCACGGTGCGCGGTCGAGTATGATCGAGCGCTCGAGCTGGTGGATGCGGGGCTATTGCGCCCCGACCTCTCCGCCGACGGTCACCTGGAGTGGATCGTCCCTACCGACGTTGACGTGCCGGACCCGTCAGAGGGGTACGTGGTCTCCTTTCTCTCGTTCCATGAGCGCGGGTTCGGGATGCCGCCGTCTTGCTTCTTCCACGGGATCCTCCACCACTACGAGATTGAGCTCCACAATCTCAACCCCAACTCCGTCCTCCACCTTGCGGCCTTCGCGGCCATGTCGGAGGGGATGCTGGCGACGGAGCCGTACTTCGTACTATGGAAGTTCTTCTTCAAGGCGACGGTGTTCCTTCTCTCCTCCGACGGCGCGAGATGGGTGGTACCGAGCGGTGGGTGCACCATCAGCCTCCGTTCCGCCAACTCGCCCCTCTATATGCCGGCGCGAGCGATTTCGTCCAACCGGGGGTGGCACTCACAGTGGTTCTACATACGGAACCACCCCGAGGCTCCGCTCCCGGTTTACATGGGCCGGCGCTTTGCCGAAGAGCTCCCCAACTGGCATTACGGCCCGACCTAGTAGGAACTTACGGGGATAGAGCCCTATCTCCGGAGCTTGACGCGGCTCCATGACCAGGAGCTGAAATTTTCGGGGGTCGTCTCGCAATTCCTGCACCTCCGGGTGCTCCCGCTCATGGACAGGGAGCGTTGGTTGCACGAGATGGTGCCCGGGGCGTCACGCGAGCTGGCCGCCATGGCGGAGGTGGACCTGAGCCTTGAGGACGCGATCACCGTCGCCCGGAGGCTGGTGGGCAATGCCCTGGATGAATGCGGACCGCGCTATATTGTTTTTCCCCGCGCTTCCTTCGTTCGGTGGTACCGACTCGTGCGCCCCCCCATCCTTCTTCTGCAGGGGCCCCATTCGATGGCTCGCCATGTGGCCGCTCCCCTTGCCACTCCGTCTGAGCAAGGTGCGGCGAACACGGGATGGGTCCCGCAGTCGTAGGCTAACGTGGACTGGGAGGGGCTTGGTGGCGATGATGGCGATGATGATGACGACGAGGACAGGCGTCCTCTATCCGAGGTGGTCCCTGCGCTTCAAACGGCGGGGTCACTGCGTCGGCCGGGAGGGACCACGGCGACAGTGGAGGTGCCCCCGGCGAGGGCGCTCGGCACGCACCTGGCCCCTGGTGGCTCCGGGGGCGGTGTTGCCGGTGGTTCCCCGGCCACTCTTCCACCCGCCCCGCCCGGGGAGAGTGGGGACGGTGAACGAAGTGGCGGTTCGGGGACCGCGGGCCGCGCCACGGTAGAGTTGGCACGGAAACGCAATCACGTCTTCTCCCCGCGGTAAGCCTGCATTGTTTGATGTCTTTCTCCCTTTTATCAATGAAAAGTAATTGCTCATGGCGTGAATGCGTGATGGACGTTGCAGGATCACTGGAAGCTCCGCGCACGTGGGTTGGAAGAAACTGCGTCGGGGGACGCCTTTGGTCGGCCTGGGGCAGAGCGGCGCGGCCCTGGCTACTGGTTCGACAGGGGCCGCCGGGACCGGGAGTGGCCCGACTCTGAGCGGCGCCACCGCTGTTGGCGCAGCGCCGTGGACCCCTGCTGTCGCCGGCCCTACGGTCTTAGGGCCATCCTCTCCCCCGGAAGTGGTAACTGTCGACGACTCTGGGGAAGAGGGTGGCCTGGGTGTCCCCATAGCCATGGACGTCGAGGAGGTCCAGCCAGCCGCGACGCCGGAAGATGTAGCGGCAGCTACCGGCGCAAGTGAGGACGGGCGTCTGGGCAGCCCCTTCCTCCCAACGTGCTAGCCCGGGACACGGTGGGTCCCCGGTCATTCACCAAGGAGGAAGTGGCGGCTGCCCGTGCGTCGAAGGTCGTGCTTTCCCAGTCCAGCGCGACCTCGGCGAGCGAGGTGGCTGGCGCAGGGGGGAGCGTCGCCCCTGGGGCCCTGTGTTGGCTTGGTCCTGACCGTCGTGCCTTCGGGGATGACGATCCGATTGCGTGGGTTGACCGGACAAACCAGGGGGTGCCGGTGTTCGTGCGGGACGACCAGCGCGAGCTCCGGCACTGGAAACGTGTGGCTTCCTGCCGTAGGGAGCATGAGCATCTCGTGGCGCGCGCGGTGGAGCTGCTTCAGAGGGCGGTGGCGTCGCTCTCGGATGACCTCTCCCATCACGGCAATGTAAGAAACCATTTTGGTCGTAAGTGTCGTTTACCCTTACTTGACGAATCCTTGACGTAGCCCTCCATGCAGATCCTGATGACGACGAGCATCGAGAAGTCCGAGTTCCTCCGTCGCGAGCTCGGTCGGTGGGACCCCGAGTCGTGGACATACCCTGGGGAGGCCGACGTGGGCGAAGAGCTTATCACGACCCGTCATCGTGCAGAGGAGCTGGACGAGCGGCTGGGCCCCTCGGAGTCGAGAGAGGCGGACGTCCAGGCGTTAGCGTAGTGGAGCGCTGCCGACGTCGAGCGGGTCGAGCGAGAGCGGAGCGCAGCTCGCGCCGACGCCGAGGTGGTCCGCAAGATGCTGGCGGATGAGCGTGCGGCGCGTCAGGCTGAAGTGGAACGCCTGACAGCCGAGCACGATGCTGAAGCAGAGGCACGACGCCGAGCCATCTCGGCGCTGGACTCCATGGAGGAGGAGCGTAACACCATGCGGCACCAGCGTGACGTCAATCGTCGAGAGCGCGACGAAGCCATGGCTCGCTTCGAGGACCTGTCTAACAGGGCGCGCGAGCGTAGCGTCGACGCCGACCGGAGGATTCTGGAGTACTCCACTAGGGTCGGTGAGTTGACGACGGTCACCTCGCAGCTCCGTGCGACGATCAACGACCTAGGGAGGGAGAATGGAGGTACATTGCCTTTCTTTGCTCATTTGTCTTGACGCTTTTGCTTTCGAGTTCGGAGGTTGAGACCCCCTTCTTGTCACTGCAGAACTGCAGGCCGGTGCGCAGGAGTCGTAGGTGCTGCGCGGGCTGTGCACAGAGTGTGCAACCTGTTCAGCGTGCCGGCCGCAGGAGATGGACCCGAGTCAGCCTGGAACCGCGTTGGCCTACTCTGGGAGCGGGGCCAAGCTCAGATCTGGGAGGCGCTGCGTATCGGGGTCCACCGCACGATGGCCATCGCCGGCTGCCTCTATGACGCGGTGACTCCTGCGCTTGTTAGCGAAGGATACACCCAGGACGCCCTGGAGGATCCGTTTGACCGGCTTGAAGCTGCTGCCGAGGAGCCTGCTACAGTTCTGGCCACCAAGCTCGAGGATGAAGTGTTCCCGCCGCCGGAGGAGTGACCCTGCGTGGTCAGAGAACAGGGTCGAGGGCCCTTGTAAAAACAGTTTAAGTTGTCTTTTGCTACGATGCGCCCCGAAGGGCTTTGGACAAGTTCGATTGCTCCTTAGTGAGCTCGTTTTGAGTTTGTTTGCTGGTTTCCACGTTCGCCATTTATTTTGGGCTATTTGCCCAATTTTCCCTGGGAAGAGATTTGATCTGCTCGGGTGGGCGGTTGGGCGGAAGTACTTGGCTCTAGGGAGTCGGAGTACCTCGCATCCCTTCGGCGCGGTCCAGTGAGATTTCCTCTCTTGGTGGGGGATATCGGATTTTCGCTTAATGAATCAACAATGCGGTTTTTGCGCAAAAAAGTTTTTGGAGAGAAAAAACAGGGGGTTCCCCCCTTCCTAGCCCCCTAGCGAGGTGTGCTCTGGCCCGCGCTGAGAGTGCGCCTTGCTAAGCGACTGGTCCGAGAGTTCCCGCACTCTAATTCCTCGAGCTTTTTGCTTTGAGAAGGGTTATATACGTATGTACAATGCTAAATACACTAAATAAAAATAGAAAAAACGACATAGTTGTGGGTGCTCTGGGCGTCCGAGCTCTTCGCGCTCTTCGCGCTCTAAGGGTCGACATCCATCTTGTCTACGGCCTCGATCGCCGCCACCAGCTCCCCGCTGCGCACCTCAGCCATGACGTTCTCACAGCAGTCCACCTCACACTGGTATGCCACCTTGAGGTCGGAGGTGACTATGATGATGTCGCACAGCCCCGACATCTTGAGCTTGAGGTAAGAGTAGCTGGGGACGGCCATGAACTTCGCGTATCATGGCCTCCCTAGCACCGCGTGGTAGGTCCCGCGGTAAGCCACGACCTCGAAGGTGAGGTCCTCAGTCCGAAAGTTATCCGGTTCCCCGAACGTGACAGGCAATTTGATCTGCCCCAAGGGGACCGTTTGTCTTCCACGGACGATTCCCTGAAAGGGAGCCCTCGAGGATCGGAGCTTTTCCATTCATAGGCCGAGGGCCTCGAAGGCGTTGTAGTACATGATGTTGAGGCTGCTGCCCCCGTCCATCAGTACCTTGGTGAAGTGCACATCCCCAATGATCGGGTCCACGACAAGTGGGTAACAACCCGGGTAAGGAATGTGGCTCTGGTGGTCGTCTCGTCCGAAAGTGATGTCGGACTCAGACCAGTCGAGGAAGGCCAGAGTTGTTGGAGCGACCGCGAAGACCTCGCGTCGCTCACGCGTTTGCCGGCGCTTGCAGCCGTAGGCCTCCGAGCCCCCGAAGATCATGAGGCACTTGTTGACGTGGGGGTAGGAGTCTTCGTGACCTGCGTCACCATCCTGGCCTTCCGACTGCTTCGGCTCGTCCTTGTCAGGAACGACCTTGAAGTATCTGGCCATCATGTCACACTGCTGGAGTGTGTGCTTAACCGACCCATTGTGATATGGGCATGGCTTGGTGAGCATGCTGTCGAACTTGTCCCCCTTTTTCCCGCCTTGGGGACGGGGAGTCTTGCGGTCCGCCGCCGCGACCACGTTGTCATCGCCGCCACGCTGCGGCTTGCCCTTCTTCTTGTTCCTATTCTGGGCGCGGTTCGAGCCGCCTTCGCCGACAGTCTCTACTTCCTTGCCCTTCCCTTGTCGGGGTGGAAGATTGCACCGATCGCCTCCTCACCCGACGCATAGCTAGTGGCAATGTCGAGGAGTCGCTCGGTGGTGCGAGGGTTGCTGCGGCCCAGCTCGTGGACCAGCTTTTTGCAAGTGGTACCTGCGAGAAACGCCCCAACCACGTCTGCGTCGGCCGCGGTCGGGAGCTTTGTGCACTGCTGGGAGAAGCGACGGATGTAGTCCTAGAGGGACTCGTCTGGCTTCTGCCTGCAGCTGCAGAGGTCCCAGGGGTTCCCTGGGCGTGTGTAGGTGCCTTGGAAGTTCCCGACAAAGGCCTGTCGCAGGGAGCTCCACCCATCAATGGTGTTGGGGGGTAGATGCTCGAGCCATGTGCGGGTCGATTCCGAGAGGTGGAGCGGCAAGTTGCGGATGATGAACTCGTCATTGTTCGCGCCGCCAGCCTGGCAGGCGAGGCCGTAGTCGTCGAGCCAGAGCCCGTGATTAGTTTCCCCGGAGTACCGGACGATGTTGGTTGGTTGCGGGAACGGCGCGCGGCGGATGCAGTGAATGAACGCCAAGGGGCCCAGCGGCTCCGGAGTGGGAGGCCAGTCCTCGTCCCTGGCGTATCGGCCACCACGACGGACGTGGTAGCCTCTGCTTGTGCCGTTCGGTTTGGCGTGCTTGCGCGTGTCAAGCGTGTCGCGCACGTCGCGCTTTTCGCCTACGCGGGCATGCACGGTCGGACGCCGGCGTTCGGCCGGCGCGGGGTCCTAGTGAACTGAGCCCTCGCGGTCGTTGGGCGCCGCTCTAGCCGGATGGCCGGTGCTGAGCCCGCGCCTCCGCGACGTGGAGCTCTCGGCCTGTTGTACCGTGGCCAGCTCCAGAAGGGTCTTTAGCTCGTCGGGAGCATCAGGGACCGGGAGGTTGCGGAGCAGCATCCTTGCCGCCGCGATGTTCTGGCTTGCCCGCGTGAACTGCGACGTACCATGTTCGTCGTTGATGATGCGCTGGTGTACCGTTCGGGCCTCCCTGCGAGCGCGAGGTTCTTCGGGATCCCTGGCGGCTTCGCGCTTGAATGTCACCTTTCGATGGAGGTCGCAAAGCTGCTGCTGCCGGGCGTCCGAAGGTTGTGGATCGCGCCGTGGTGCAGGTGCCGGGACACCCGTCTCGCGCACGGGCGTGTGGACACCGTCGCCGTCTTCATCCTCATCGTCGATGAGGGTGGCATCGACAGCCGCTGCGGGTGGCGGCGCGTCGCACATGAAGCACTCGCGGCCACGACCCTCGCTGCGATCGCTCAAGCCGGAGCCGAGCAGGTAATCGCTGGCGTGGAGGAAACCGTAGAAGGCCTCCTTATCGCCCAGACCGTCAAAGTCCAGGGGCTCCCAAGTATCGACGCTCCCACGGCTGGAGTCGGTGTAAGAGGTGGCCTCCGAGCTCGTGAGGAGGTCGAAGATAGACCAGAGGTGGTGGGACGCGAGCCCAATGCATGTCCCCTCCGCGGGGTGGCATGGAAACCCGCGGCTACCAGCTCTGAATAAGTCGCGGCGGCATTCCGCATGCCGTGCGGTAGCACCTTCGGGACAGGCGCATTGACGAGCCCGGGGGAGAGCGGTTGTCCTCCTGCAAGCTGCGCCGTCACGTTGGCAAATGCGAAGTAGAGGTTGTGCAGGGACTCCTGGGTCGGCTGGGGCCCCATCAGAGTGTCGAGCTGGCGCTTGAACTGAGGATAGTCGGCCCGTGGGACAGTTGTCCCATGGGTGACTTGCCCCCCGGAGGGAGGCAGGATGAGGTGGGTCATGGACGCGGAGACGGCGTCCACGGCTACCTCGGAGGATGCCGCGGGGCGAAGGAGGACCAAGTCGGCCCCCTCCCCGTGGCACTGGAAGTCCAGGCTACCAAAGCGAACAATGGTGCCCGAAGCGAAATCGATGTGGCGAGTAGCCATCCAAAACTCAAAAATACGAGTGACACGCGAAGTTCCCCCTACCTGGCGCGCCAACTGTCGGTGTCTAAAATGGCGGGGTCTAGACAGCCAACGAGTAAATTTCTAAGCGTGTCGGAGATCGGATGGTTACGCTCGGAGGACACAAGGTTTATACTGGTTCAGGCACGAACGCCCTACGTCCAGTTTGCGGCGGAGTCATGTTACCGAGCGTAGTGAGCTCGTAGTGGGGAGCTACAAGCAATGGTGAGAGAGGGAAGCGGGTTCCTAGGTCTCGTGCGTATGAGGTTCTTGGTTCTGGTGAGAGCTCGCGTGAATGCAAGCTTATGTGTGTGTGAATGAGTCGAAAGAATTCAGAGAGAGAGATTGGAGGTCCATTCTCCCCCTTTATACGTAGGGAGAGATGGAGGAGTACAGTAGAGGAAGAGAGGGATAACGTGGGCCTTGCTTGGGCTGTCGTCTTGAGAATGCTTCGGCTTCTGTCCGCCTTCCTTCCCGGGGAAGATTGCGCCAGTAGACATGTGTTCGGGTCCTGTTCGTCCTTGATGGTGCTGTAGCCATCCGCCTTGTGACCGGGAACACCGCTGTTCCTTGACTTGGGCATGGGCGGGGGTTGGCCGCACAGGACTAGGCACCTCCGCGTTCCGTCGTACAGGGCTGATGACGCCCTAATCCCTGTTCAAGTGTCCGTCGGTGGTATGGCGCAGGTATGGTGCGCGTAAGTCGTCGGTTAGGCGGCACAGGACCTTGTACCGTCGGAAAGATACAGGGGCAGACATGACGTTTCATGCCTTGAAGCCCAATCCCTAAGGACGAGGAGCGCTGTGGACCTTTTGACTGTGTGGGCTAGGGCGCCATGTACCGCTTGTGACGGTGAGGCTTCCGAGGGCAGGGGGCGTCGCAGATGACATCGTCCTAGCTTGGATGAGGCGGAGGAGCCCCCGAGGGTAGATGGCGTCACGGATGATGTCACCTTAGCTTGGGCGAGGCGAAGGAGCCCCCGAGGGTAGATGTCGTCACGGATGACGTCATCGTAACTCGGGCGAGGCGGAAGATCCTCCGAGGGAGTGTTGTTGTGGTTGGTTGGGGGCGAGGAGCCCCCGAGGGCGGTGACGTCGCCCTGGCTCGAACGGGACGGAGAGCCCCCAAAGGGTGATTTTGTTTTTGCGGAGTGCAGTATTTTGGGTACCCTATTTTCAGGTATCGGACATAAATCTTTATATTTTTTTATAATTATAGTCAAATTTAAGATAATTTGACTTTCCGAGATTTTTGGAATGATCTATAATTTTGGACGGAGGTAGTAGCAACTTTTTTATATAGATCTGATCAAACTTAAAATAATTTTTTTTAAAAGGATAGCAAGAGCTCTACTCTAACTTTTATTGGATGATAGAAAAAACACAAGAATAATCGCCATCCAGCCCTCCTCAAACGACCTTTTTTATAAAATTTACGTAAAAAAGGAGGAGAGCAACAAAATAAAAAAAGGTACAACTAGTAAAGTACGTGGCCAGATAATATCAAACACAACCAACAAAAGCCAAACCTATAACACCACTACTACTGATTCTTGAAGAAGATTACGGGCAGCCATCCTGTGCTAACGTGAAAAATGTATTGTTGGATATATCTTTGACAAGCTGTAACCTAACTTGCTTGCAATTCCTGGTGTTAGAAAGTTCTCACTTCTTAGGTTTCCCCTCTTTCCATATATTACACCAAAAGTAGACAACTAAATATCTATTATGCTAATAATGATAAATCAATCCCACTTGCATTATTATGTTGTGAATTTGTTTAAGGTTGAACCAAACCCAGATGATGGACCAGACTCACTTTGTAAAAGGACAATCCTTGCATGCATAGTCCTAGAGTTTCGAGATTATTTCTGCAAACCTTACGAACCAGATCATGCGGCCACTCTCTTATGGTGCAGTAGTGTCCATGCAAAGAAATGACATTTCTATTCAGCTTGGGTCTTCTCGATTGGCTTTTCATAAGACTTAAAGTTATTTTGACTCATCAAAAAGTCGTAATTATATTCTTTTGGGATGGAGGAAGTATATTATAGTGATTGGTTACAAACTTACAATTTAAAATTAAGGGCCTACCTCCGTATACTAGTGAATAATATAGAAAGTACTTTTGATCATATGTACTCGTGAAATTTGTAGCAATAAAATAATAAACAATTTTAAATTGTCTAACCAAGTTTTCTGTCCGATAACACCTTGTGTATAGAAGGGATGGCAACGATGGAGCAACCCTCCATCGTTAATTCAAAAGAAGCTGCCGTTAAAGCTGCCATAAGCACACCCTCCGATGGAGCAACCATGAGGAGTTCATCACCAGGAGCTCCCACGACGACTCCTGCACAGGGGCAGAGCCAGGATTTCAAAGTTGGGTATTCTCAATTGCTAAAAAAAAAATCCATTCAAAACATAATGTAAAATAGTTCACGGGGACTTACTCTAGGATACTCATAGAATAAAGGGAAATTAAAACATAGAATAATAATGAGAAACAGTTTTTTGTAGAAGACGGTTGCTCTCTGATGTTGAGAAGAAATATTAGGATAATACTTCCTCCGATCCATTTTATCTGGCGCAATTTAGGATGATATGGTCTCCTAGATTACACTTTGACCGTTCATTTACTTTATATTATATTATTTATGTTTATAAATATATAATCATTGGATGGTATAATTTCTTATAAATCTAATGGTATAAAGTTTGTGTTATAATATTTAAAAATTATTAGCCTAATTATAGGTCCAAGTTTTTAAAGTTTGAATTTTGATATGCATATACGCAAGATAAAATGGATCGGAGGGAGTACTAGCAAGCTTAACCAGTTATCTTTATCATTTTTTTTCTTCATTCTACATACTCTAGGATCAACAAGAAAGATGTACGTAATAGTATTAATTGAAAAGTTGTGATAATCATGCTATAAATAATCCTAAATTAAGGTAATAGGATTTATCAAAGATGTGCTCACCACATCACGGCGTTATCCACTCACCATGCAAACAGCTACATACTAGTAACTACTCCCTCCATCCTAATTACAAGACATTCTAACAATCTTGGAGAGTCAAAGTATCTTAAATTTGACCAAATTTATACGATAATATAATAATATTTATGATATCAACTAAGTATAATTAGATTCTTTATCAATTATATTTTTATAGTATATCTATTTGATATCATAAATGTTTATAATTTTCTTTATAATTTAGTTAAATTTAAGATGTTTTGACTCTCCAAGATTATTATGTATCTTATAATTTGAAATTGAGGGGGTGCTACTGAATCGTTTAAAAAAACTACTACTGAACCATCTCAAGAAATCAAAGCAAGGATTGGACAGGAATCGACTCTTGTTCTTGCTTTCTTAGGCCAGCAGGTAGTGGCTGAGATAGGCCATGAGAGTGGATGCCTGCACATCCGGACGGGAGTGGCATTTTGACTTGAGAAATAGAGAATAAAGCAGACTATAACATATGCACATATGTATAATTGATGTATATGTATTTTTTTGGGCACAAAAGTTGGGTATTCCTAGAAATACCCAATCATCAGCATGACTCCGCCCGTGCTCCTGCAGCACCATCGGTATCACTGACAATAATCCACCAACGTCTCCTGGGCGCAGCCGTATCCGGCAACTCCGCGGAAATGAAGCACATGGTGCTGCAGACCCGGGCGTGCTGATCTTAGTCACCGGGAACGCGCTCGTTCCCGGGAACGTCGTCCCGGATCGCGGAACGGGAACGCTGCTGGAACGTCGACGGAACGCGACCCCACTGCCGGCCCGCACAGTCCGCGGAACTTGAGGTGTGTGTCTTCGATCCTAAGCGCCGCGCCGCGCCGCCGCCGACGGTGTACAGGAAAGACTCGGCCGGTCTGTCGGCTCTCCACGTCGCGGCGCGAATAGGTGTACGGGACACCACCGCGTGGTGAAGGACATGCTAAGGAGCCACCCGGACGCCGCCGAGCTCCGCGACGGCGACGCACAGTCCGATCCCGAGTACTGGTCCGCAGCTGAGCTGAGCTGAACAGACTGGTTATGGTTGGGTCGCCTCGCCGTCGCCGTCGGTCGCTGTAGCACCAGTCTGGCAACCTAACTAGTACTAGTAGCTAGCTAGAGCTAAGCCAATACCACTACAGCTCGTCGCCCGTGGCCCGTACCCCGTACCCCCGTCCTGGCGTGGCGTCCTCGTCGTCCACAAACCACAAGGTCAAGCTCAAGTTGCTGCTTTCTGCCTGCTTCCTCTTTCTCTTTCTCTTCAGTTGAGGAGGTAGTAGGGAGCGTCCCAGCCCCTGCTTGGTCCCAGGAACCACTCCTGCTCCTGCTGTTAGCTATCTAGATCCATCCAGGTGCCAGGGGAGGGCCGGAGAGATGGCGACATGCTAAGGAGCCTTCGGATTGGGTGAATTTACATTGTTCCTCGTCGTCGTTCCGGGAACGTTGTCCCGGATTAACTTGGATCACGGTCCATGTTAATTTGGAACGTGCTGAACCTATATACTTGTCGTTCCAAACAGTATTGAAAATGAACGTACCATGTTCCTCGCCCCGTTCCTCGACCCGGTCGATCCGGCAACGCGGCGACTAAGGTGCTGATGGGAACCACTCCTCAGGGGAACACCTGCCTCCACATCGCCTGCATCCATAGCCACGGGAGGTTCTGCAGGGACGTCCTGGCGCTGGCGACGAACGGCCAGCAGTCTCCGGCGGCTTTTCTGGGCGCCGTGAACGCCGACGGCGAGACGCCGCTGCTGGCCGCCGTGACCAGCGGCCACGTCTCCCTGGCCTCGTTCATCCTCGCGCGCTGCCGTGACGAGCAGCTGAGCGAGGCGATCCTGACGCAGGACAAGCGCGGGTTCAACGCGCTGCACCACGCCATCCGCAGCGGGCACCGGAAGCTCGCCCTCGAGCTCATCGACGCGGAGCCCGGCTTGTCCAAAGCTGTGAACAAGTACGACGAGTCGCCCATGTTCATCGCGGTGATGAGGAACTACGCAGAGGTGTCCGAGAAACTGCTGGAGATCCCTGATTCTGCTCACGGGGGAGCCTACGGCTACAATGCTCTGCATGCTGCCGTCAGAAGTGGCAATCCAGGTGAGACGATGGCATGCCGATCGAGTCCGGATTGATTGATTGATTGATTTACTCTTTATATATAATATGGACGTTAATAAACATTTGTGTCTAGAAATTTTATCTCTTTATTATTAAGTATAGATATAGATATTCACTACGTCAACAAGCATTTGCAGGGGCGGGGTTCAGGAGTATTTCTAAACGTAGTTTAGCCAACCGCCTATTAACTGCGGCTACAAATTGCTAATTTATATGGTCAGTTAGATATAGAACCGACCCAATAAATCGATTTTCAAAAATCACAAGAAAAGGGTTCAGGAGTATTTCTAAATGTAGTTTAGCCAACCGCCTAATAACTGCGGCTACAAATTGCTAATTTATATGGACAGTTAGATATAGAACCGACCCGATAAATCGATTTTCAGAAATCACAAGAAAAGAAAAAAAATTAGCAAAACATTTTTTTTAATCCAGAGAGACCTCCACTGGTCAGCCACAACTAGCCCTGTCCAAATTTTAAAGTCCCGGCGTTTTTTTCCCGTGAAAATCGGGTGCGCTATGTTAGTTCGCATGCGTGTGGCTAGCCCCGTCCAAAGTCGCTCGCATGCGTTGCGTTAGTCGGGATTTGAACCTGAGTCCTCGTCCTTGCGCACCACCTTCTCAACTACTGCACCTCATATTGACTTGTGTCTATAATAGATTTTGGTTCTTCTCATATTATCTTAAACGAAATTTAAACTAAGTATTCAAGACCCTAAACAAATTTAAATTAAAAATTTGTCAACTACAAACTTGTATACTTTTTCAAGATCTATAACTTTTGTTTTAGTTGTTTCTTCATCCGAGACTGTTTAAAAAATTCAAAATTCAAATTTTGAAAATTCAAATATAGTTTACCAAGACAAAATAATTTCAAATGAAAATGTTGTCAACAACAAAGTTCTAATACTGATCAAGATCTACAAATTTTATTTTGCTCACATTTTCGTGTGACTTGGTTTGAACAATGAAAATTTTGAAATTAAAAAAATTACAACTTCAAATAGGATTTTAAAACATCAAATGATTTTAGCTAAACAAGCCATCAACAACAATTTTGTAGCACCCAGCAAGGTCGACAACTTTTGTTTTGGTCATTTCTCTATTCGACGAAGTGTTAGTATACATTGTTCATAAATTCATAAATGTCTCACATTGTGTATAAAACTATAGGAGAGATATGTTATTTGTGAACAATGTCTATTACCATTTTATCGGATGAGAAAATGACCCAAATAAAAGTTGTAGATCTTGATTAGTTCTATAATAACTTTGTTGTTGATGACTTCTTCAACTAAAGTCATTTGATGTTTCAAAATGTTATTTCAAGTTATAATTTTAAAATTCAAAATTTGAAAGCTTCACAAGAAAATATGACCAAAATAATAGATGCAACAACATAATAAATTGATAAAGCATGTTTTTAGAAATTTTCAGAAAACAAATCAGCTAAATTGAAATTAATATGAGTGAGAAAGACTAATTATAAGTTTTTACCAGAGATTAAAAACAAAAATAAGAGTTCTTCAACAATTAAAAAATTAAATTTTTAACAAAATTTTGAAGCAACAAATGTAATCAACTAAAAAAGTTCTAAACAACAAAGTTCTATGCCTTTTCAAGATCTACAACTTTATTTTTGTCATTTCTTTATCCAATGTCATTTGAAAAATTCAAAATTTTAGTACTTAAAATTTAATATTCGGCATATATTTAGGGGCGGCTCAATATAGAACCACTCCTAAAAGTCGAATAGAGGTGGCTGCATATTGAGCCGCCCCTACAAATAGTGTCATTTGTAGAGGTGGCTCATAACACCAGCAGCCCCTATAAATCCATTTGTAGGGGCGGTTCGTTTGAGAACTATTTGTAGGGATGGTAGAGCCGCCTCTAAAAAAAATAAAGGCGTTGCTACAAATCTTTTTTATAGTAGTGTTTTCTAAAGGGCTAAGGGGTAGGATTAGGAAATTAAATTTTTTAGACCACTACTAAACTATGTCTTTGCTTTCAGTTGTCGCAAAATTGATCATGCAGAAACGTCCCAAGCTGGCCAGGGAAGAAGACCAGCACGAGGCGACTCCAATGCACATGGCTGTACACTGGGACAAGATTGACGTGCTAAGAGTGCTGCTGGAACATGACTGGACCCTAGGGTACGTATTCAACTCGGATGGTGCCCCTATTCTTGCTTCGGTTGCGAGCCGGGGATACGTTGGTGCTGCCCGGGAGCTTCTCAAGCACTGCCCAGATGCTCCCTATGCCCCTGCAAATGGCGTCATGACATGCCTTCACCAAGCTGTTCAGGGTGGTCACATGGAGCTCCTAGAGTTCTTCCTGGGGTCAAAGCATCTTCGGAAGCTAGTCAACATGCGGGACCTAACGGAAGAGACTCCTCTGCACGACGCCGTCCGGGAGTGCAATCCCAAGATAGTCAATGCTTTGCTGCAACACCCGGACACCGACGTCACGATGCTCAACAACTCCGGTAACCCAGCTACCTGGCTACTATCTCCTATGACTGAGCACGCCAAGACTTTAAACTGGGTACGTGTACGTACGCTTAATTATTTTATTTTCTCTTGGACTTGATTTTAATATATATATATATATATATATTGAATATTGTGTGCTAATTAATGTGTGCTCCACACATGCATACCTTTCTTTTGAGACCTTGCAGAATGAAGTCTCCATGCTTATGCTGAAAGCTGATCCTGATGCAGCAAATGATACTTATAACCTTCATAAGCAAACCAAGGATCGAGTAACTAAAGAATCAAGGAAAGATATAAAGATATTGACTCAGACATACACAGGCAACACTTCTTTAGTGGCAATCCTCATTGCAACAATCACCTTTGCTGCTGCTTTCACCTTGCCCGGAGGAAATAGCAATGATGCTGGAAGCAGTGAGGGGCTTCCCATCATGGCAAGAAAGACCGCATTCCAGGCATTCTTGATCTCTGATTCCTTGGCAATGTTCTCCTCACTGGCTGTTGCCTTCACATCCATAATAGCAAGATGGGAGGACTTTGAGTTTCTGCATCATTACATATCCTTTACTAGAAAACTTATGTGGGTTGGCTACATAGCAACCACCATAGCATTTGCAACCGGTCTATACACAGTTTTAGCCCTCGCCTCCAATGGTTGGCTACAACAATTTGCCTTATGTCAGTCCTACCGCCCATTCTTACAAAGCTACTCGGTGAATGGCCTGTCTGGAAGCTTAGAATTCATCTGGGCAAAACATTTAAGTCAGAGCTCCTTGATATGGTCTGAATTCATGAACTCATCTTATTTCTTCCAACTACTCTCTGTTTTACTACATTTAAAAAAATAGTATGTATGCTTCCTGTTGCATGTTTGAATAAATGTCATTGTGATTTTGAATGTCATGTAAACCTTCAACTTTGTATTTTGATGTTGGCATCATACATGGAAACCATTGTAGCTCTGGCCCCTTATCTGCAATGATGTGTATAATAATTTTTTCTACGTTGGTTTAAACCTGCATGCAGTGGCAGATAGAAACAAAAAATCAGGGGAAGAGGAATTATCAATGTGTTTAATCTCTTCTTCCTCCATTCTACTCCTTTTTTTGTGAAGACTACTCCTAAAAATTTGATTGGTGCAGGGGCAAAGGGGTGGGGCGCGCATCTTTAAACTCTAGCATGGTGCAATGTATTTAATCTCTTCTTGTTGTTTTCCACTATTCCTAAAAATTTATTGGGGTCACAAGGGACTGCATGGACAAGCGGATGGTAGGGTGGGCTTGAGCCCAGTTGATGGCCCCTTATACCTGCATGTAGTAGCAGGGGCAATGTTTTAGGGAAGATGAAAAGGAGCGCTCGATCTGAACCTCAGATACATGTGAAATGTATGTGTAGCTTTTAGCTTTATTGCCATCATATCTTACCTGATCTTTGCCACAGACGGATAGCTACAAAAAGAGAGAAACAGGTGAACGGTTCTAACAGAGAGGATAAGGAGTCCATTATTACAGTTAAACCACCTCCTAGCAAATCCATCAAGGGTGCTGAACACCGAGATAGATTGAGAAAAGACCAAAAAACATGAAGATCATGTTCATGAATCAGCATGCATCCATTCTTCATTACGGGTCCTTCATCTCATCCTCAAAACCGAGCTTCAACCGCTTCCGGTCACCATTTAAATCCTTACTAAGGAGCAACCTTGTCGCCTCTCGCAGCATAGTGTTGACTCCTCTGATAAAAATCTCTCTATCAACTTCAGTATACAAACCTGTCCAAAAACACATTAATGCACTAGCATGACATATAGAATTTCCATAGGATTTTATATGTTTTGTTTCAAAGCAAGCTCTATTATGGACTTTCCATACCACCAAACATACAGCATAAATCCCCATAAAGGTAACCATATCCATATGTCACACCAAGCCTAGCAGTGGGCTAATGATATGGGTATGTTATGATCCCCAATGCACTTGGCAATGATAGCCCAGATCACTTTTACAACAGGCATGTAATGAAAAGGTGTTCCGTAGTTTCAATCTGATCACAAAACTTACAACTTGGGTTCCTTGACCATTTTCTCTTAAGAAGATTATCTTTAGTTAGTACAACATTATTGGTCATCAAACATAAAAAAATTTAATCTTTTGGGGGACCTTACCCTTCTAGATTTTATTGTGAGAAGGTCCGGCATCATTTCCAGTTAGGGCATTATACATTGATCTCACTATGAATTTATTATTTTTTTTCAAATTTCCATATAATAACATCTTAAGAATTTACAAGCTTAAAATTGTAAATATCAGATTGTATCTTCAGCTAGCATGACTGCAAAATTAGCAGCGAGCCATCTTCTTAATGTAATGTGAATTCTCCCATTTTTGACATATGCAACATTTATTTTCTTTTGATCACATAGACTGTAGATATAGATCAGGAACAATAACGCAGATGGGTTTGTCAAGCAATCTCCTACTACTATGTGCTGACTCTGCATATATCGGCAAAAAAGTTTGCGTGTGTTTAGTAACAATCAAGCATACACTATATATGCATGGCTGCATGGGCTTAAAGAAGTTCACATGGTTGTTTTTTCTTCTTATGTGGCATACCATTAACAACAAGATGCTTTTGTGTGTAAACTTTAATAACGTAATATTTGTTGTACCATTTTTCATAGCATTTTTTAGGGTTAGGGTGTACTCTCCGTCCAAAAATAGATGTCATTTTCACTTTTGAAGAAGTTAACTTTTTTTTAACTTTGACCAATTATATATTAAAAAAATTATTATAATTATTAGTATCACTAGATAGATTAACGAATACATACATTTTTATAATAAATTTATTTGGAGTCGTAAATGTTACACGAGTTTTTTATAAACCTAGTCAAAGTTGAGAAATTTGACGTGTACGCATTCCATAACAACTTCTATTTTGGACACAGGAGTACGTTTACATGGGTTAGGTGAATGTTGTGTGTGAGCATCGAGTGAATGTAATTTGTTCTGAAGAAATAAATTTCAAACTAAGACCCAAAATTGTTAAAAATAAAGATGAAGTTTGAAACATTTCACGAAAAAACCAGTACTTTGGTGAGAAGAGGAACAAAATTATTAATTATAAAACGAGGAAACATCCATCTCGATTTCCGTTGGCCCAACCTTCTTAATTAGCCAGCCCAACCTTCTTAATTAACAAAAGCCCATGGGACCAAAAACATTGCACCCAAAAGACTAGGTGAAAGGCCATACATATATATAGCAGCCCAAAAAACGAGTCATAGTTTCCAACTATATGGGCTCCGTATGTGTCCTTGAACGAACTGGAAAGAGGCCAAAGGCCTTCTTGTCAAGAACTAATGGAGCATGTACATCTGTTTACCTTTTGAGTTAGTGCTAAGATGGTTATCTATATATCAGCATTCAGCAGATAATTAAGTGGATTATGTGTACTGCTTGTTGGAACTGAACCCACGTACGCGGCGACGTCAACCGGCCGGCCGGAGTTGCGTTTTCGCTAGCAGCGCCGCGGCAAGGGCGCGTGGTCTCGGTTCACGTTCACCGTCGCCGGCCGTTTCCATGTAGGATCCGGAGTGGGAAAGCTGCAGATATCCATCTCCCTCTCCCATCCTATTCGCCACGTTTCGAAATCGACTAGGAAATTAATAGCTCGCGCGTGGTGGTGTGTCAGGTCCGTTCCAGATCGATCGGCCGCCGCTTCGTTCGTAATCCGGCACCCAGCAGCTTGTCGGAATCGTACGCTCCGGATCGGACCCCTACGACTAGGATATGATGTCTCCGTTCGTATGGTCCTCTAATAAACCATCAAAACAGGCAGGTAGCTGCAGCCATCGACGCAAGTACGTACGTGCGCACACAACATAAGGGTGTCGCGTTGTTACTCTTCGTCGTCGACGTACGAGCGAGATCGATCCATCGAGATGTCACAACCAGCGGCGGCCACCGCGCCTGCCGCACCGCCATCGCTGCGTACGGGAGGAGCACACGAGGAGCCGGCGGGCGAGTTCGTGGACGTCGACCTGGGACAGCAGCCGGCGGCGGCGAGCGGCCGAGCAGACGGCAGCAGCGCCGTATTAGCGCGCTTGTGTAGAGCCATCAGGGACAAGGTCTTCGGTTGCCTGTTCTCGTGTTTGTTGCGGCCTCCATGCGATAGGAAGGAGGAGGATTCTGAATTCCAAGCTGCCTATTCTCAGCACCTAAAGCGTGTATGCACAGTATAGCGCTCTGCACCATAGGGTGGTATATGAGATAGCTAGGACTTTGCTATCATGTAAAAAGCTAACTACTTGAGGAGATAAAAAAAGAGTGAGAAGCGTAGTTACTACGTACGTGTACGTCATTTCATTTGTGCTGATTTTCTTTGTTGATGAGCATCTTTTGGAAACTGAGGGGGTATTAATATAATTTTGTTCATGATCAGGCCCTAGTTTAGTCATCTTTTAGTTGATCATGCTTTGCCTAGTATATTCCATCGTTGACTTCCGAATTATTGGGAACGTGGATTTTTCGTTTGTACGTGTCAGCTGATTCCTTCCAACATACAGAGCATCAAGGTTCGTGCTACACATATGAATGAACGGTCCAGATAGTACGTCCTGACGGTCGCATACATAAGCAGGGAGACATTTTCCGAATTCTTGGTGAGTTCACAGTGTTCACATGCATGACCAGCGTGCATTAATATGGTCTCATGTGGTTGATAATTTTGCGGTGAAATTAAGTCACCCAGTGGACCAGTGGTTGAATTATGTTGATGAACTTGTGCGAGTGTTTATGTGTATTGCAAATATGCTCAGTGCTAGACTACTGGGAGTCAGAATTGTCCTGTTGCGGCTTTGCGGTACTGCTGCGCTGGGCGTATCGGGCTCTAAGTGCTATAAAACGATAGTCATCAATTGTAAAAAAAAAAGATTAACTACTTTTTTTATGTCACATACATAATAATAACTTTCTACTTTAAAAATACTTATTTTTTTACATACATAAAAACTTTTAAAAATATTTTTTTAATCTTTTCGTTATTTTGAGGTTCAAAAAGAACATGCATGTGGACTTTTGGTATTCGTGTCGATATGTTTTTTCTTGCACTGTAACGTGCTACAATTATAATTTAAAATAAATCAAACACATTTTTTTATCAAATCACATTTTGAAAATAAAATAAAATATTGTGTTCCTCTAATGGGACTTCGATATTATCCAAGAAAACATATATTAGTTAACGGAATTATATTCTACTCCATCCCTGTCTAAATAACTTTCTTTCTCACTTCTTGAGAAATAACTTTGATTAATTTTATATAAAAAATTATTAATATTTATGATACATAATTGATATCATTAGATAGATCTTTTGGTCTAGTTTTTTAATAAATTTATTTGAAGACACAAATATTACACATATTTTATATAAATCTAGTCAAAGTTGTGATACGAAAACCTAAAATGACACTTAATAAGGGATAGAGAGAATATCAATCATAATTTCTTTTCATGAATTATGTATTTATATACCTGCTAATTCTAGAGGTCATTGTGAGGTCCCAATGCCATTGCACAGTGACATGTTACCGTAGGTGCAATTTCCCTCGGTTATCGGCTTATCGCCAGACATCCAGGATCCTGACTATGCCACATTTACACCCATTCACATTGGATTGGCCGCAAATTCTAATCATCTTGATTCTTGAGGCATGTGTAGTATCGGCGTACCCAAAAAAAAAAACAGTGGCAATATACAATCTCTTTATCCTTTTAGTGAGGTAGCGTGCTTGATTAATGAATTAAAAAAAACTCGACCTGCGAGGGGTTAGATAGCCCCCGAGCATTGCATTAAGAAGTAGACCTTCTCACGAGAAAACGGGCCGGATCTGCTTTGGCCATGGGACAGAGGAGGGGTTTTTTTTAACCCCAGCCTAAATTTCGCTCCAACTAGGATTCAAACACAGGACCTAAGGAGTGTCATTGGGTTCCTCTAACCAACTAGGCTAGATGCCCTTTGGATGATTAATGAATTAGAATGGGCAAATCGTTGGCAAATGTATGTTGACGAAGATTGGGTAAGGGCGCCACTAGCGTCCGGACGTCCGGATGCACGCACGTGTCCGGACGCCCGTACATTTGCGTGTTACTATGTCTGCCTGCGCCGGTTTTGCACTCTGCGCCTGCCCATGCCTATAGTACTTCGTGCCCCATGCCTGCTACTGCTACTGATGGGTCTGCCCGCGCCTGATTCGCGCACCTGCTGCATCATGTGCCTACTTCGACGCCCTGAGTCTCTGCTGCTAGTGATGGGTCTTTGCGTGCTGCTGTGCCCTCTAGCATGCTCCATGCCCCACGCTGTTGCTACGTCTGCAGGAGACCATGTCTGTAGGACCCATCCAACTGCATGCGAGAGAGAGGGCGAGAGCAGAGCGCAGGTGCCCATGTTGACTTTGCACGCATGCTCCACCGTGGGGCGTTTGATTCCGCGTACATTGGGTGCTGAGCTCTCCATGGGCACATGCACTTTGATTAGGGAGCAACATGTGGTTCATATTGCGCACATGTTCCGAAAGCTGCAACAGGTGGTTTATATTGCAATACGCACAACACTCCAATCTACATTTGAAACATCCAAATAAAATAATTGTAACATCCAAATAAAATAATTGCAACATACGTACGACACAACTGAAACATTCGAAACATGCGTCTGAAACGATTCAAAAAACACTTGAAAATCAATTGTAAAATATATGCAACATCGAGATAAACATTTGCAAACATATTTGTGGAACATATACAACATCTAGATCAAACGCTGCAACAATAGGTCTGGAAACATATGAAATATTTCGAACAAACGCTTGCAACATCCACAAATCTACTTTTGCAACATCTATATGATTCAACTGCAACATGACTCAATTGCAACATAGAGATGGATAGAGAGAGCTTGGTGTGGGCGTCATGGCCGTCCGGGTGAGAGGAGCTCGGTTGCTGGGTGAGAGAGAGAGGGTGCCATCAGGGTGGGGAGGGCGTCGCGTCGAGGTGGAGGAGAGCCGTCAACTCCCCTGCAACATGGTCACGCCACATCTAAGGATGTCGTCACAGACGAGTGGATTTGCTTGCTCTCCATCAGATCTGTGGGCTCCCGATGTAGAGGGGCATTGCCAGTGCAGGGACGTTACCAGGCTGGGGAAGAAGCCGCCATGGCAGGGGAGTTGCGAGAGTTACATACCTCTCACCGACATTGATGTGCTCCTCTCACCGGCGTTCACCGCCGTGCAGAGGGTCCCAGCGAGGAGCGCCGTCTCCTAGGCCGCCTCGACGTGGTGAGCTGCTCCCAGGCCATCGACGTCGTCGGACGGGGGTGGATGGCGGGAAGAAGGCAGGGCAGGAGCAGCGGCCACGGAGTAGCAGACATGGGCAAGCACAGGGAGCGGGCGGCAGGATGTGCGATAGGAGCGAGAGGATTAGATCACTCGAATAGTTTTTTTTTAATACAGAAAGGAGCCGGATGCGGAGGGAAGTCAAAAGGCGAGTGAAGACTGAAAAGTTACATCCGTCCGTCCGGATCGTTCACCGTTCACCGTAGAGTATTACCGATTGGGTAAGTATATTCCCGTACAAATCATTACTGCTACAAGATACAAATTATTATCAAAAAGGAGTAATAAAAAAGATGCTTTCTACTCGTAATAATCTAGAAGGGCTGACCTGGAGAGACTAGTCATCGTTCACTATTGCTAGTTTTCTACATGGCCGAAGGCCGATGAGGCTGGTGAGCCCGCGGGACTGAAGATGGGGCCCAGCTGCAGGTGCAGAACCTCCGCAGAACCTTCTTCCCTCCAAAATTCATTTTCTGATGAAATATAAGTTAAGAATTCATAATGTAAAAATTTGGGAAACGTTGGGTCGCGTGCTGTTGAAGCCAACATCTTCCTCCAGCCCGTCCCGTGGTCGCATCCCGTTCCGCCGCTGTGCATCCGCCTCCGCCTCCCGAGTCCAGAGTCCAGAGTCCACACCTGCCCCCGTCCTCCCGGCGACCCTCATATGGCGATCTCCATTTTTCCGGATGGAAGTAGGCTCGGCGGCGGGGGAGGAGCAGGACAAGGCGCGGATGGAGAGGATGCGCCGGGGAATGAGCTGGTCCTGGATGTGAAGGTCTGTCACTGAAATCTGAATCCCCTCTTGTCTTTATTGTTATCGAGTGAGGTTATTGTCTGGAAATGGAAGTAAGAATCCCCCTGGGAACATGCGGGTGGGGGGATTTTGTGCAGCTAGTCTTTTTTTTTTTCAGTTAAGCTAGCACGATTTTTTTTGGATAAAGGAGTGAAGGTATTGGGGGAATCTGAAGTGTTGGTATAGGCTCCACATCAGTTTCAGAGCAGGATTCGGATTCACTTTGCATCACAGACCTTTCAATGCGTGGCCTGGCCACTTTCGACACTTGTCCCATCCTGGAATTTTTCTTGCCACTACCTTTAGATCATTCTATTATATCTTGCGGTTCTGTTAACATAGTAGTATTTCTTAAATTGAGCTAGATTTGGATGCTGCCTTAGTTTCCAAACCCTTCTTGTACCGAGTCTAACTGTTGAACAGCAGCATCTTGGTCAGTACCTTGTACTGAATGTCATTGATCTATGCCTATGGATATATGCCAGTCTTTGTTGTCATATACGTACTTTCATTTCTTCAAAGCTTCTTTGTCGTAAGTTGACAATGCAACTGCCTTGGGGTCAATGGACTTTCTTGGGAAAATATATTGGCCAATTGGAACAAAGCCATCAATATAGCCCTCAGCGCTCTGTCACTCGCCTCTGTTTCTATTTTGTGGAGTGAGAGTCTGAAATATATATTTTTTTTGATGCCAGGATTAGGGCGTTTGACAATAAATTCTTAATACCATGAAATATCTTAGCTGTTCTGGTCCCTGGATGCAGATCACACCAAAGTTTCTAATGAACTTGGCTGTAATAGCCTACTAACAAAGAAATTCCCTTTAATTCAGTTGCATTATATAGAGCTGTCCATTTTTAACTGCTTTAATCTTCTCAGGGTCTGTAGCTCTTGGCTTATGTGTTGATGCTATATGTTGATGTTCAGTACTGCAGCTCTTGACTTATGTGTGCTGTGCTATATGTTGCTCAACCAGTTTCTTTGCTTAGTGAACTTGCACAATCTTGTTGTACTTGTACCCAGTTGTCCAGAGTTCATGCCATTGAAGCATTTTTCCATTTCCTTCCCAGCAGCAGTGGTAACAGTATTTCCATAGGCTGATTTTATACTAATTTTCATATTTAGAGCAAAGAATGACCTTGTTTTTTCAATCAAACATAAGACTGTTTCTTAGAACAGCTGGCCTGATAAATTTATTTGAATTCGTACCCTTTGTCGTATACTTGTTTCTTCTGTAATAATAACTTTGTCACAATTGAGAGCATATATAAAACACACAATAAAGTAATCTTCAAGCAGTATTGGGTTGTTTTCCTTTTATCAATGCGATAAGCTCTTCAAACCTATCAGTGTAAGCTGGCAGCTTATTGTTCTGTTTCCTTTGTGGAACATTTTCTCTTAAAATCAGATCTTGCACCTGTTTCTGCCCTACCCCCATCTTCATCTGCATGCCCCTCACATGACCCTTGATCCTTTCTTTCCCTGCCACCCAATCCTGTTCCAAGGATGCAAGTGGGTACCCAACGGTATTTTGTGGGTCAGCTAGTTTAGTTAATTTCTCCACCTAATTAATTCTGTGGCATGCTACTCTCATTGATTTTAACAAGTTTTGGGGTCGACCCAATGACCAAAAATCTGTGCTAGTTGAATCGGAGGAAGAATGGTAGATTAAAAATGTTTCCCAATTCTCTTGCTACTATGTAAATCTAACTTTGCTCACCAAATCTGGGCTTCTCAAGCTAGTTCCTGGATTTTATAATAAAACTTATTCCTTACCTAGTTAGGCCTCAGTACTCCAGGAAAATCCTAAAACTGGTGAAATAACCAAGCAACATATGCTCAGTACAGAAGTTTCAGGTCCTTTGGATAAGAATCTGACATTAGGGCTAAATCTGTACTAACCTATAGTGAAAGTAGGTATATGAATTATGATTTCATTTTTCATGATTGCTTACACCAATGAGAGTGGCGTCTTATATAGTGTGTCTTGTCAACTCAACAATATTGACAACAGTAGGAGTAGCATAACACCCATAGGTAAACTAATAAAGCAATGAGCAGTAATAAGGGAATGTTCTTTACCCACCAGATTTCATAAATGAAGAGGTATATGAAAGTCAAAATGGTTGATGCAATTTCCAGTTCAGCTTCAGTCTGACAATTCACAATTGTGAATGCGGCGCTCATTTTAGCTCAGTCGGCTACATTGTTTGGGGATATTTATCTCACAGTTATATCTTTTTTTTTCCGCAACCGTCTTTGTGAATGCATATTTATATGCAGTGGTATGTTTTTTCTTCAGCCTTTGACCGGTTTGGTATATTTTTAATTCTTGTGATTGCTTACTGGTTGTTAAATCAGCTAAACTTAGTCACTGGCCATAGATTGTTTACTGCTTGTATAGTTGTTTTATGCATGGAAAAACTGTGCATACAAGAATGGATTAAGGGCCAGTAGTTTGTATCAAATCCTCTTTGTAATTCAATCCATTTTATAATTAATTGTCTGACTAGACCCATATGGCATTACATAAGCATGTCATTCATTTCCCAAGGCTTGTGCAAAACCAATTCTCTTAGCATGTTCAGGAAATTCTGATGGATTAATCTTATTATGATGAAGAGGGTGTTCTATGAGGTGGTGAGCTGCAGTATGCTAACATGTCTATTTTTGTTTCATCAGGACGATGATCTGCAGTGCCCATCATCATTTAACTCTTCTAGCAGTATGGTATGCTACCATTTTTCTCTTCCTAACAAATATGAACACATTGACATCACAGCTTCTTACCTTTTTGGTGTTCTGCAGGGGCTTATCAGTGGTATGAGAAATGAGGGCAGCCTTTTTGGCGACAACTATGAAACTAGGGATTTACGGAATAGGCTTCCTCGGGTTGCACCTGATGTGAGAAACTTATGTAGTTTCTCTTTTCCCTCCTATTTTTTCTATTTCCCTTTCTGATGATGTTTTGTGGTGTTGATTCCTGACAGCGGTTGGCCAGTATTCAAGTAAATAATTCTTTTGCTAACAGGAAGAAGGTGATTTACCCTATTCTCTTTTACCCCTTTGGTAGCCATTCAATAGACTAGAGCCATCAAAATTTTTTATGCAACTTCCTTTTTCTTCTTTTTTTTTTGACTCAGGGTTTACTTAGTTCCTTCTACACTATTGCGGAGAAGCTGCTTATGTTCTGTGGAAGTCTCGTCATTTTCTCATTGTCATACCCCCTTGCTGCAAATGCAAAAGAGGTTTTTGAGGACCATGGGATGCAAGGCATTATCATCGGAAGTGTCATATCGTTCTTCATCAGCTGTTTTCTGACAGCTCTTGCATCATACTTGAAAGACAGTGAGTCCATTGATGGTGTTGGATTCCACATCTTCAAATGGCTCGTGCTTCTCGTGTTTCTATTCCTTAGCGCAGGATTATGTGTGATACTACGTTTCTGCACACACACCCCCAAAGCAGTCATGTGGTCCCTTGGAACTGTAGGATACATCACAATTCTGTCCATCTGGGTTTGGGTGTTCTACATAGAGGTGCTGCAGGTACGGTGACTTTTGTCCAGAATAGTTGAATTTACATAGAAACAAATGCATAGGTGACACTATGTGCTCTGTCTCCCTCTTTTCTTTTCAGATTCAGGAAGAGATGAAGAAAAATTTTGAGATGGAAACTAGGGCACCGTCTGAGGGGCCTGACAGTGTGCCTACCTTGGCTGCTCCGGGACTGCCTCGGTCACCAGTTTAGGAAAGGTAAGCAAATATTTTAGCTTTACTTCTGTTTCCGCAATGTGGAATGACACTGAATTTATAGTGAATATGTTGAGAGCGCGTGGTTGATCTGTCCTTTGTTGCTGCAGGAGAACTCACCTATTCTGTGGGAATGTATCATCCATGAAGCATATCTGTACAGATGAGAAATATATAGGAGCTTATAGTTTAGACCATTTTCCACCAGGGGTCAACATAATTACTTCAGTTGAACAACTCATGATGAATGTGCGAGTACGCATCTATGTATTGTGCGGTGGTTGTTGTACAACCCAAGAGAAGAAGGTGAATAGGGATGTGTAAAAGATACTCCTAGTTTTTTTTAAGGAGGCTTAGGGGACTAGATACTCCTAGTCCGAAGCCTCCTACAGTAGGTGGGATGCCAACGAGTGACACTATTATGCATCTCCATGTAGAGTTCACGGAGGATGTAACATATTACCATGATGATGACAAACCTGGATGACCTTTGAGTTTTTGTCCCCTGCATGGTAAGTGTAGCCCACTGGAAATTTTGCTGTGTTTGCAATTCGATCCTGCTGCCTACACAGCACCGAAATGCTTGCCCTTCATCACTTGGCACTTGCAGCAGCGAAGCGCTTGCAGGCGGCTCTGATCCATTTCTCACCTGGCTTGTTCTTGCTCATCAGGGAGCTGATCGAACAGGGAACTTCAGTGTAAAGAGAAAACATCAGTACACTATTATCCAGAGGTAACCACTTGTTTCAGGTGTAGTGCGCGCGTGTGTTGACCTGTCAGTGGCTGATGCGCGGCCTGATCTTCTGACGAGTCACGCGGCCTGCCTTCCTGGCTACCTTCTTTCTCAGTCTGCCTGCCTCTCTCAAATCTGGGCATCCTGAGGACTTATTTTACTGTAAGTCCCTGCCGATGTTTCTTTAAGGCATGCCTTTTTTTAACATCGCATGCAATTGCTGGCTACTCCATGATGATACTGGTGCAATGCATGGTACATACTCCTATTATGTAACATAGTTTTGCTATTGTTGAGGAAGTAAATTGTTTGGAAAAAAAAAATGGGCGAACGACGACGAGTGAGCCCTATAGGTAGGAGCGTGTTGGATGGTAACACTTTGGGCAGGTAAAAAACAGGACATGACTGCCTGTGCTGTCGACAACTCGACATTGGTAAGTGACCGCGACGGGAAGCTTTTCAAGGCGAAACTGAGCTTGGGGATGGGCTTCCGTAGACAAGAACTTCAAGGCGAAACATTGGCTTAAGGGCTTGTTTGGTAAGCTAATGTGATTTGTTTTTTTTTCTAAACACTAATTTTCAAAACAGTTTTTTAAGTGAAGCTGTTTTTATCCTTAATTTTTTTTAAAAGACATAAGTTGAGATGACGCTAAAAAATAGTTTATCTTTACTCTCTCTTTTATTTCTCTCTCATTCTAAATGTCTCAGCTTGACCTATAAAAAGTAACTCGTTAAATTATTATCTAAAAAAAATTATATAGCTACGGGAGAAAACATTTGTCTAGCTCTCTTAGATTATTTTTCCTAGTGGGGAGGGGAGGATTTCGACGATGTTATTGTTATGGTTAGTCCGTGTCCAATACTCTGTTCGGTAGTTCTGCCGGCGGTTTTCAGCAGCCACGTCAGTGGAAGCTACACATCGTCGTGACCAGCATGGATAGCGCGCGCCCAGACACCGTGCTTGGTCCTGTCCCTGCCTGGTGTTCGCAACAAGGCGATGAACTTGTGGAGGCAGAGGGAGAGATATATATAGATAGAGAAAGAGAAAGAGACCATGACACCTGGAGCCACCGTCCTGGTTAGGCGGAGGCAACAATCTGGCAAGCTTTGCCAGCTGCCATACCTAAAGCTTATATAAAATATTTAATATATATATTATATTCTAGTAAATATACATGAAATACACATATTAATATATTATACAAGTTAGTATGTTAATTCTTATAAATACTCTGCCACACCTAAAATATTTTTCTGCCTACACCACTGTCCTGGTCAATATATAAGTCAATTAAATCAGAGACAGAAAAGATAAGGAAAAAAACCCACGAAGATTCATGGGCCGGTCAATAGCCCACCAAATAAAGAACTATGGATGGTATTGGGCTGCCATTTCACGGTGAGGTGGTCGAGCATCAGGCCCGAATAAGATCCCGCGGAACTATGGTGTTGGGCTGCGAGCCAGTCCGGGCAAGTTAAACCCATCTGAGACTGAGACCAAGCCGTCGAGGTAGGGAAAATGTCCTGAGTCAAGTCCTGACCCTTAAGCCCAGTGACTGCTATGTCATTTAGAATGAAATGAAACTTGAATGAAACTATCACTCTCAATGCAAAGTTTCATTCTAAAGTTTCATAGGCATTTAATTCTGACTTATAGACTTAAGAACAGATGCCCAATGAACGACGTCCAACATTCCTGTAGACAAAGTTGAGAAACTTCATCTTTCTCTTGTCTTCCTTCTCCTTCTTTCTGCCACCGAAGAATGAAGAAGACGGATCTGAAACTGATTCTCCCTAATCCTTCATCATGTCCAGATCTAACCACGAAAAAACGGAGGAGAGACCGAAGAAAATTATTCCATGACGACGACATCATCTCCGCCTTGATGTCACCATCCGGAAACAGAAGTCTCCATGCCGACATGCCGATGAAGTTGATGATGTCGCCTCCATCTTCAATGGATCCGCTATGAAGAAGACGATTCCACCGTGCCCTCTCGCCGTCGCCGAAGAGAACCACGAGGAAAAGATAAATCTCCAGTATCAAGAAAAATGACATGGAGAAAACCTAACCCTATAAACTCAATCTAATAGAAAATTTATTAGAAAACGATGGATCCCCACTCCCTTCGCCCTCCAACGAGATGCCGGAGGGGAAGAGAGGGGGACCAACGAGAGAGGGAAGGAGAGAGAGAGGAGGCGGCGGCGCTAGGGCGAGAGGACGCGGCGGCGGCGGTTGGACTCCAACGATGCGATGCGTTCAATAAGGTTGTGAAGGACTGAAGGTGTAAAATCAACACTATGTTAAAAGTTGCGCAAGTTTTCAACGTGGTTTTGTAGGCACGAGACCGATTAAGGATGTTGTCCAACCCTTTTAAAGGTCGTTTGAGTGGAACGAGACTGTCAGGATTAAGAAGAGAAGGGGCTCGGTTCAGAGAACTGTGCGCCGTCCGACAGTAGAGGTGAGGGGGTGAAGCTGCGAAGGAAGCAATTCAATCGAGTGGCTGATGTGTGAACCGTAGTTGTTAGTGAGCGATTCATTAGGTAGTTCGTTTATAAGCCCGTGGCAACAGTGATGACCGGTGGTTATTGTTACCCAAACATGGATCAACAAAGGTTGGGGTAAAGGCCAGAGGGCAGCTTGGCCCGGTTTGGCCGCTTGGATTGAAAGTAGAGTTCAAGATACATCCCAGGGTTGGTCTGCTCCTGCTTATATAGCAGAGGAGGCAGCCACCTACTACAACATATTCCTTAAGCTAAAAGCAGATGCTTACAAGGCTGCTAAGCAAGCCGGCAAATGCTAGATAGTGAATAGTAAACTACAGAAAGTAAGATACAAGTGACTAGGCTTACGGCTAGTGCCTTGCCATGCCAGGCCTCGTAGGGCATCATGCCTTGCAAGCTCTTGGTGGGCGCTCGGTTCAGGAGGTGGACTGCAGTCGCCACTGCCTCCCCCCAAAACCGAGCTGACATTCTTCTTTGCTTCAGCAGCGCCCGTGCCATGGCCACCACTATCTGGTTCCGCCTCTCCACAACTCCATTCTGTTGCGGCGTGTACGGGGTAGAGTAGTGGTGCAGGATGCCTTCATCCGCGCAGTAGACCGCGAACTCCACGGCAGTGAACTCCCGTCCGTTGTCGGTGCGTAGCACACCCAGCTTCTGTCTGCTTCCTCTCTCAGCCAGAGCCTTGATGTGCTTGATGGCATCAGCAGCTGCATCCTTGGAGGTCAGAAGCAACACCCACATGTACCGGGTAGCATCGTCTACCAGCAGCAGGAAGTAGCGCCTGCTGCCGGGACTTGCCGGTGACACTGTGCCGCACAGATCACCATGAACTAGCTCCAGCTTCTGCTTCGCACGGTACTGGGCTTCTGCGGGGAGAGGAAGCTGTCCATTCTTGGTGAGGACGCAGGTATCGCAGAGCTGACCGACATGATCAATCACTAGTAGTCTGCGCGTCATGTCGTCCTTGGAGAGCTTGCGGTGTGCGTCGAAGTGGAGGTGCCCGTAGCGCTCGTGCCAACGCCACGCTTCATCGTCCTTGCGCGCAGCGAGGCAGAGCGGATTGGCTGTGTTTAGGTGGAGGATGTAGAGGCGATTAGCGCCGCACCGTACCTTGACAAGTAGTCGCTGGTGCCGATCCCAGATCCTCAAGACACCGTCTTCAATCTCCACCTTTGAACCTCCGTCATCCAACTGGCCAAGGCTCATGATCGAGTTGCATAGGGTAGGGATGTAATACACACCATGGAGTGCTCTGTGCTCGCCATTCTTGGCCTCGAAGACGATGGACCCGACTCCCTTGATCTCCACCATTGACTCGTCACCGAACCTCACGACGCCCTTGGCGGAGGTGTCCAAATCGGCGAACAGCTCGCGCTGCCCGGTCATGTGGTGATTCGCGCCGTTGTCGAGGTACCAGCCATCCAGCTTCCCTCCGCCAGCGGAGCCGGTGTCGAGGAACGCACGAGCTCGCGGCTCCTTGATGTCAAGGCTGGCCGATTCGGCGCAGAAGGTTGAAGCTTGAACCTTTCCGCGCCGCTCTTCTTCATCCAGCTCAAGAAAACCATGCACAAGGAAAGCCGCCACGTCTTCCTCTGCCTCGGCAACATTCGCCTCGCCGCCACGCTCCCGGTTTCGACGCGGATGAGGACACTCCCGCGCCTAGTGCCCGGCGTGGTTGCAGTTGAGGCAGAGGTTGTCGCGGTTGCCTCTTCACTCACCGCCGGCAACGCCTGCCTTGTCCACTTGTCCTCCACCGCCTCCGTCGCCGTTGCGATCAGTGCATAGCTTGTTCTTTCTGCCGCGACGAGGACGGTGGCGTCGATCCTTTGATGAGCCGACAACGTCCTGCTTCTTCTTATCGAAGGCGCGCCACTACTCGGCTGTGTACAACAACCTCCCACCGGGATCAGGGTCCGGCGTCTGCTCGCGGTCCTGCACTGCCTTCAGCCGCTTGGCGACATCCTCGATGGTGAGCTGGTCGAAGTCGAGTAGCGTCTCGATTGAGTTGACGATCTGCACGTACTTCTTCGGCACACACTGGAGCAGCTTCTCAACTGCTCACTCCTCCGTCAAGTCCGTATCGCCGAAGCGCGCCATCTGCTCCGCACGGCAAAGTCCTCGACTTGCTCGCCGGGCTGAAAGCTGAGCGCTTCCCACTCTCCTCGAAGTTGCTGGAGCGTGGCGCGACGCACTCTATCACCTCTGGTGTGGCGCAGCGCGATGGCGTCGCATGCCAGCTTCGCCGTGACCTTGTTGGCGATGGAGGCCGCGACGTCGACGGAGACCGACGCACACAGCGCCTCCAAAGCTCGACGATCGTCGTTGAACCCGACTCCGCCGACGAGCACCGTCTGCCAGAGATGGCGACCTTGAAGCTTTACCTTCATCAGCGGGCTCCACTCGTGGTAGTTGCTCTTGGTGAGCATCGGCCAAGGCGTGCCGGCCCCGGAGTTGCGATAGACGGTGTGCAGCACTGGTGAACGCCCGCGACGGCCGCGATGTCGCTCGGGTGACGGCGAGTAGCGACGGCGGCGTTCCGGGCTGTGCGATCCTGCCGAGACCATGTCCTCCCGTTCCATCTCTAGGCGTAGAGCTGTAGCGGTGGCTACCGCGGCTGCTGCCTGTTGCGCTGTGGCTGCCGCAGCGGCGGCCGCTGCCTCGGCGGCAGCAAGGCGCGTCGCGCGGTCGTCCATCTTTGCACCGGGTGCCTCTGCAGCACCGTAGAGGCGGCGGCGGCGGCGGCGCGGGCTTTCAAGCTCTCGGTGGACATCTTCTTTGGCTAAAAACCCTAAGCTCTAGATACCAATTGTTACCCAAACATGGATCAGCAAAGGTTGGGGTAAAGGCCAGAGGGCAGCTTGGCCCGGTTTGGCCGCTTGGATTGAAAGTAGAGTTCATGATACATCCTAGGGTTGGTCTGCTCTTGCTTATATAGCAGAGGAGGCAGCCACCTACTACAACATATTCCTTAAGATAAACGCAGATGCTTACAAGGTTGTTAAGCAAGCCAGCAAATGCTAGACAGTGAATAGTAAACTGCACGAAGTAAGATACAAGTGACTAGGCTTAACTATCAGTTATGAACGGAACTCTGAACTCTCTCGCTAACATTCTGTTCTCTATTGTTGTTCTTGCTCTGTTCTTCCCAGCTAACCCTCGATTCTGTGTTTAACCGTCCGGTCCTTAGTAGGATTCGTGACAGAGACATTGTCCGGACCAGGACATGTGAGTAAAATGATTAATAAAGTCACTTTTAAACAATCATTATATTCATGGTGCTGCGTAATTCGTCTAGTTCTGCTTGCGTATAGTGAGCCCTAGCTAACTATAAGAGTAGTTATCTTCCCAAGGTTTTTGAACAATCAAATATTCTCCAAGCATTTGATGTGGCGGCGAGTTGCACTTTACTAACATCTGCTATTTTTCAGGACAATTTGCTGTCCATTTTCAGGACATTTTCCTCTCCGCTGCTAAACACAGCCCCTCCATTTTCTCAATTTTCATATGACCATGTCTCGTTGATGTGCCTGCTAACAATGAGCAGACGTGCGGTAGACCAACCTATATGGCCACTTCTTGCGGTGGGCATGCAGCTTCTGCAAAATATGATGAGGTAATTTGTCCCATTATTCTTGTGTATACATTTATTTACCTTAACAAATAAAGTTTTTATGGGTTCCATGTCAAATTAAAGCCTGCTGGACTTCGTCAATGGCCACAGAATGATGTTTCCTGCCCTGAACTGTGCATACAAGTAGGAAGATAATGCTAATGTGGCTTCATGCTTCTTTGGTGCATAGCAGAAGAGACTACCAACTTCATGAGAGCGCTGAGGCAAGCCATTCTCGTGAAAACAATAATAATGAAATTCAGAAATTCTGGGTACTTTACCTGACAACACTTGCTTCGATGCTTGATCTTGATGTGTGAGAGAATATCATTTCTCAGATGGAGAACTGTTAGAGTGCTCGATTAATTCCAGATCCAAACAGATCTACTAACCGACGAACGCGGAAACATAACCACCATAGAAGACGATACGTAAACGAGAACGACACCGAGGCACGATGTTTTTTAACGAGGTTCAGCGATGTGCCTAATCCTCGGGGCAATGACTACGGGCGCTCCTCCCCATAAACAGCAGCTACACTGGCATCCGGGCGATCCCGCGGCCTCGCCGCCACCCTAACCAGCCGCCAAGTCGTCTCTTGGTTACTACAGGGTTGCCTCATATTTATGGCCCCCTAGGATACAGAGTTCGACTCCAACTCTATCCTAGCCCCTAATACAACTCAAGTCCAACGTAACCAAAACTATACACATATTCGACACATATCCAACAAACTCCACCTTGATGAATATGCACGTCATCTTGAAGTTGTCATGCGCGAACCTCCGTGTACCCGGACTTGAGTCGTCTCCGTCCGCCACTCACTTCGAACGACTTGATGAGGCTCATCGCACAACCGCATCACCACCAGGATAGAACACCGCCATATTTGCATTGCCATCCATGACTCCACCTTCAACAACGCTCCCTTTCAGCTTGTATTGGTGCACGTCTGACTTCTCACCAATCATGATTGTCTTGCCTCCATACATAACTCTTAAGGTCTTCTTATCAGGAATCGCCTGATACAACCAGCCTTCTTCATGCAATAAACCAAGTGAAATTAGATTCCTAGTTAGCCCTAGCACATGCTTCACACCCTTAAGCAACATCTCTTCACCATCATACAACTTGAACTTGATGTCGCCCACTCCTTCAGCAAGATAGCTTGAACCATCTCCTAAGTAAGCAAAACCACTTTCTTTCTCAGTGTATGACGAGAATAACTCCTTTGATGTTGCATGAAACGAGCTAGCAGAATCTAACAACCACGTTTCACAAGATTCTTCACTTGACACCGTGAGAAGTTCACCATCGTTATCCGAGTCATCTTTCTTATTGGCAATCACAACACTTACGGATCCTCCATCCTTCTTCAGTTCTGGATAGTTCCTCTTCACATGTCCAAAGTCGCCACACTTATAGCACCACGGACCCTTCTTCTTGTTGCATCTCTTATCTTCCACACTACGACCACCTTTGACTAGGTAAGCATCACCAGAAGAATCTTCTGTTGCATTGTTCTTCCTCCGTTGATCATGAGCAAGCAACGCAGCAACAATATCCTCCATCTTGATGTTCTCCTTCTCATACGTCAGTATAGTAACCAAGTGCTCATAAGACCTCGGCAATGAACACAGAAGAATAATAGCCCTGTCTCCATCATCAATCTTCACCTCAACCTTCACAAGATCAGCAACCAATTGATTGAAGACATTGATGTGCTCTGTAAGATCTGACCCCTCCAGCATCTTCAATCCAAACAATTTCTGCTTCAGATACAACTTCTGAGTCACCGTCTTGGACATGAACTGACTGGCCAACTTCTCCCAAATTTTCTTCGGCGAATTTTCCTCCATGACATGGTACATGATCTGATCAGAGAGACTCAACCTGATAGTCGCGCATGCCTGCGCCTGCATCTCCTCCCACTTATCATCATCTACCTTCTCCGGTTTAATCCCGCTGAGCACCTTCGAGATACTCTGTTGAGCCAACAGATCCTTCACTCTCGTCTGCCACAGCCCGAAGTTCCCGGTGCCATCGAACCTCGCCACCTTAAACTTTGACGACAACGACGCCATCTGCCTGTTGCCACGGATCGCCGAAAAACACGTACCTTATATACGCCCATGTGCTCGCTCCACGCGCACCAAGCACTTCACCCACGTGCTTGTTCCTTGCTGCAGCACATACGCACCGCAGCACATGCCTCTGCACGTGCTGTGATCTGCCGTATGTCGCCGCCGCCGCCGTACACCGCTTGTGCACAGCCACGCCGCTTGCAAGCCTCCCGTCAACTGCCTCGCCGCTCGCACACGAGGTAGTCAACCTGCTTGAGCGTCGCCTGCAGATCACCGCAACTCCGCAAATTCCAGCTTTTGAACTACTGATTGCTTTTGATCTGTAATCTTCCGTAGACTCTATTGTTTATATGGAGGTTGATCCACGACAAGAAGTCCATGCCGTATCCGACTCCTTTTGTTCCCTGTTGCACACAGTCTATACTTTGCCAAAACAGCCTATACGTACATCCTCTTTCCATACATGCATGTTCGTATAGGACTCGATCCCACCAACATACAAGTCCGTATAGAACTCTTCCTATACATGCATGCTGACATGCATTATGCATGGCCCACCTGGTGGCCGGGCGGCCGGTACTCCGTTTGGCACGATCCAAAACTTCGAGTCCGAGACGATCAACATTAGCTTGAAAGAAAAGGAAAAAGCTGCCCCACGTGCAATTGCATGTACGTCACCTCTTATCTCCATGGCAATATACACTATCCACGTCCAATCTTGACGCTAGCTGCCTGCACGCAATTCCTTCGAACAAGTCACCTCCAATAATATACCGAGTCTGTCATGGCTTTCGCCATCGTTGCTTATCCAGCAACGACCACCCCGATCAGCATTAACCTCCATCCGTTAATCTGACCGCGAGTCGAAGCCGTCGTCTTCATCCACGACGTCTTCCAGCCGCACTGTCGAACCTGGTTGTCACGTCTGACCAACCCCTATCGAACAGCAGCCACCGGCCGTTATCAACCCGATCTCCATGTCTGGACGGATCCCTATTGATTGCAGCCCATTGGACGGTTCAAGCCACCAGCTCGAAATTTCCAACTCCATCGATCGAGTCGTCGATCGCCATCATGCTCCACCTTGAGCCATGTCCTTCTCCAAACACACCTGTGCGAGCCTTGCGCGGTGTAGAACATATCCATCGCACCTCCCACGATCTTCTTCTATTAACCTGGATCTGATACCACTTGTTAGAGTGCTCGATTAATTCCAGATCCAAACAGATCTACTAACCGACGAACGCGGAAGCATAACCACCATAGAAGGCGATACGTAAACGAGAACGACACCGAGGCACGATGTTTTTTAACGAGGTTCAGCGATGTGCCTAATCCTCGGGGCAATGACTACGGGCGCTCCTCCCCATAAACAGCAGCTACACCGGCATCCGGGCGATCCCGCAGCCTCGCCGCCACCCTAACCAGCCACCAAGTCGTCTCTTGGTTACTACAGGGGTTGCCTCATATTTATGGCCCCCTAGGATACAGAGTTCGACTCCAACTCTATCCTAGCCCCTAATACAACTCAAGTCAAACGTAACCAAAACTGTACACATATTCGACACATATCCAACAAGAACTGCAAGGTCAGTACCCAGGTGTCGTATATATCACTTATTTTTTTTCCTTCTATACTTCTCCATCTATTTTTTACTCCCTCCGTTCCAAATTATAAGTCGCTTTTACTTTTTTGGTTCATCCTTATTGCTATGTATCTAGACATATTATTATATCTAGGTACATAGCAAAATGGATGTACCAAAAAGTCAAAGCGACTTATAATTTGGAACGGGGTGAGTACTTTTATTTTCTTTCCTAATGGTTATTTCACCTTTGTTCATACCAGACAGTTGGCAGCCAATACTTCTGAAAACGAGGAGACGATGACAACCAAGGTGATTTAGGCTGATATTGTTTAGTTGAGCTGTGATTTTTGGAAAAGTTGTTGTGAGCTGTGGATTGTGAGGAAAACAGAAGGCCGTTTGGTGAGAACAACTGAGAAACTGTAGGCTGTATATATAATAGCTGTAATACCCTTGAAGGCCTGGGAGACTGTCTATATACAAATTGCTTCTAAATAACTAATTTGCATGTAAATGAATATTTTAGAATAAGTAAATAAATTTTTGCAGTTATCTTGGTGACATAGTCCACAAAAGAACAACAAATACCATTTCACAAAGGTTTTTTTATTGATACTATTATAATTTTCAATTTTTGAAAAACATGTCATTACTATTCACCTATTTTGAATCATGTCATTATAATTCTTCGTTTTCACACAACAATGCCACATAATATGTATGGGATGACTTGTGCCCAGCTGCAAGCATATACGATGGCATGTATTTCATATGCACTTAGATGCTCTCGTCTATCTACAACATCCCCTCTCCCTCTCAGTAACGCGCAAGCCCCACCTAACATCTTTTTTTATTGGTTTAATAGTTTCTAACAAAAGTGTAACAAAGGCTTTGCCCCTCTTCCTTGGATTTGGCCTGCCATGAATTTGCCCTATGATATAGTTTCACTTACTGATGTGATATAATTTAAGGTCGGCCCATGCCATAGATTTACATAACTACATGAAGAATGGAGAGTGGTAGGAGAGTGCAGGAAGGCAGGTGAGCTATTGGAGATGGATGCAGACATGACATGGGGAATGGGGCAGCCGGTCGGCGGTCGCTGTGGTGGGAGAGGAACCGAGGGACTATCGGAGTAGTGCAAAATGGTGGACGAGGGGAAAAAGTTAGCCGTAGTGGAATATGTTGCACACTATTTCCATTCTAAAAGAAATTAATTGCTAGTATTGTTCTAAGTTATACTATTTTAAATTTGATAGAATATATTAAAAAGAGTACTAATATTTATAACAGAAATTAGTATTACTAGATATACCATCAAATATATTATCATAATACACTTGTTTGGTATCATGGAGATGCTAGTATTCTTTTTATAAAGTTAATTAAACTTCAGACAGTTTGACTAAATACAGTTCTACTCGAAGGTTTATTTGTGGACAGAGGGTGCAATATTGAAGCCGTATGCACAGGATCACTTTATTTTTAAAAGTTATCACCAAAAAAGGGCTTGTGGCAACAGTTCTTGTTAATTAATTATCTTCTAGGTTGGATTGACCTAGTTGGACTTATCGTCATAAATGATAAGCATCTCTAAGAATTTGTCAAGTTGAATTTGTCAAATCAACTTGACGTCTATTTATTTTTTGTAAAATAATAAATATTATTCTCCAACAGTTTAGCATCCAACTTGATAATTTTAAAAAGTTAGCAAACATCTACCCCTCCACGTGCATATATGCGCGCAGAGGGTTGGCACATCCTGCCCCGGGCACCCCGCCGGTCTTCCCGCCATGCGCATGCAATAGACTGTACCGCTGCTGTGCTTACTTGACGCGACATGCCAGTAACTGCCTTGCCTCGACTCTAATTGTGTATGTGCATGTTTTCTTTTCTTATTTACTACAATTTTTTTCTAGTGATCCATATGTTATCTAAAATATACATAAATTACACAAAATACTATCAATCGACAGGAATATGTGATTGATTTTTTTTACATTTTTCACCATACATTCACGAGTTATAAAAAAATATACAAGTTAGCATCTATATGTTGATTGTCTCACCGTTTACATCTCTGCTCCCAATAAGAAGCTGTATGTGTGCCTCTTTTTTTATTTTTGCAAATAAAAAATAAACAACCGTTCGAGAAGGGCTCTAATTTTACTTGGAAAAAAGTTTTAGGAGTTGCAAATCACAAGATTTGCCAAATTAAATTTGGCAAACTCTTAGAGATGCTCTAAACAACTCTAGGAATTTCATTGGTATATACTTTTTAAATTTTAATAACCATGCGAGCATGCGTGGTGTAGGTGATCACTCCTAAGAGAACGTAAGACTTTTTTCAGCAATGGTGGTAACATGATGGACAACTTTTTTTCCTTTCACAAGCATACATGATTACAACATCTTTCGTCATATAAGAACCTTACAAGACTGGTACTGTTGCTCAAACAGTTGGACCCTTTATTAGTTTAGTAATGACAAAAGTGTAACAAAGGGACAAAAAACAAACAAACAACTCTACCACTTCAAACAAGGAAGAACTTTGATGGGCTCCAACATATGATTGGCTTATATATAATTTATGGGTAGGCATTGCCATATCCAGTTCCGGCACCAGAACCGCGGGCACTGCCACCATTTTGACTATACCCTGTGCCGCCACCATTGCCATCAGCATTTGCACCCGCTTCACTTGAACCATCCGAATACGCATAGCTAGAGCCAGTACCGGTGCCGCTACCGGATCCTTGAGCATTAGAATTCGAGTTACCTCCAGCTACTCCGCTACCGCCACCCCCACCAGCTCCACCAGCATTAGAAGACTCTCCATAACCAGAATACTCTCCTTCACTATAGTTACTAGATCCTGTACCTGACCCTGACCCTGAACCATATCCAGACCCACCGTTTTGGCTACCTCCAGCACCTGCACCACCCCTGCAGCACTTGCATGGGCACCATCAGGACCACTATCACCCGATCCGGCGCCAATCCCAGCCCCTGATCCCCCGCCATTCACATCTCCACCACCCACTCCGTTTCCTGAGCCACTCCCATAAGAACTAGAGTATCTAGCAACCCTTACACCATTGGCTAATCCAATGCTCATGAGGACAATGAGCCCTAGTGATATTAGCTTTGTGCCTGCCATTGTGATGGAGCTACCACTATAGAGTGCTTGAGTTGAGATGAGTTCTCAGTGGATGCTTCATGGGTATTTATAGTACTTGAGGGCGTGCAGTAGCTCTTTAATTTACCTTCATAGCATGCAGCGTATGGTAGTGTTGTTTCAACAGGAGATCAAGTGGAGGCTTTTGAAATCCACTGGAATTAAATGGAGATCCTTGACTTGAACATTAAGTAGTGCAAGTTGCAAAGTGGGTACATGTTACGAATGGTCTTAGCAGTAGTACTACTCCCTCTGTCCCAAATTATAAGACGTTCCAAGAATCTTGGAGAGTCAAAACATATCAAGTTTGACCAATGATTATAGAGAAAGCTATAAAGATTTATAATATTAAATAGACATGTTATGAAAATATAATTGATAACGAATCTAATAATACTTAATTGACATCATAAATATTATTATATTGGCATATAACTTTGGTAAAATTTAAGATAGTTTGACTCTTTAAGATTCTTGGAACATCTTATAATTTGGGATGGAGGGAGTACTTGTTACGCTCTCCTTAGATGACCAGCTAAGTCTGATCTGCATCCACAGATTATGGATGGCGCAAAATAAAGCTTTAGCATTCATCATCGATCATTGAAACTAAACTAGCTCTTTGCCGATTTACGTACCTGCACTGGTACAGTACTAAAACTACTACTACCAATGTGTGAAATAAGTTTTTAGTGCCTAGACTGTTTTGTCTCGTATATATATATAGATGAAAGCTGGGTCCAGTTCCATTAAAAACTATTGCTTCGGATACCCGTATGCAGCATTCACTAGGAAGAGGCGAAGAGCTAAATATATATCTATACCACTATATATATATATTTCGTTGTTGGACAAGATCCAGTACAGAACTGAAAAGAATAGTGCTAGTAACTTCCAAGCTCTCTAAATACATACTCCCTCTGTCTCTATTTAATTATCATGATAAAAAGTGTGTTCATCAAACTTTGACTAAATTTATAGAAATTATTAGTAATATTTATATCTCTAAATATATTTATTATGAAAACAAATTCAATGATCTATGATCTAGCTAATTAATGATATTAATTATGTTTTATAAATACAATTATTTTCTTATATATATTTGATTAAAGGTAAGTATATTTCACTTCTCAGAGAGCGAGAACTAGGGTAAAAAAAAAGGACGGAGAGAGTACACTATATTTTTTTGAGCTTTGTTACTGTGCTTGGAAGGAACCGATGGTTCCTCCCTTGAAATTTATTTATACGACCTCTATTAATTAAAAATAAATAAATAATTATGTTTAAGGACAGTTTAGTAATTTTCCTCTCCGTGTACATCATCTCCAACTCCACCCAATTCCATGAACGGGAGTCAGCCTGCTTCGCGGGATGTCGCCGCCCGTCGGATCGCAACCTCTCTGCCCTCCAATAGCCGGCTCGCCACCCCTCTGGTTCGCCGCCGCCCTCACTACCACCACTCGCCTCCACATGGTGATAGGGTCTCGAACGCTGTGTGCATGCACGGCAAGCGCGTGGGGCAGCGTGGCGAACGGCTAGCCGGCGTTGGCACAACACAGGGCGAACGGGCAGCCATCGCGGGCACGAGGGGTGCAAGGCCATCGCAGAGGGCTGCACGGCGAGCAGCTACAGCCTACAGTGATGGACACGGCGAGCGGTGGCCGTCACGGTCTCACGGACATGGGATGCGCCCACGGAACGCTACCATCGCGGAGGGCGGCGCAGCGTGTGGCTGGCGTGGCGAGCTCGCGGCCAACGTTGTGTGCGTGCACGGCCAGCGTGGAGGGCGGCGTGGGCACAGGCCACGGCACGGGATGCGGTGCGAAGGTTGGCACTGCGAGAGGGACAACCCGTGTGGCGACGATGTCATAGCGAATCAGTGCCTCAGCGTGAGATTTCCGGCCTCCCCGCGGATGGGAACGAGGTGCAGGAGAAGTGCAGTGTGGCAAGTTGCGATGCCGCGCTCTGCTCCTACAGCTTGCTCGCGTTCGTGGTTAACTTACGGTGGTGGGGCGTCCTCACTTATGTCCCTGTTCAGGACAATGGCTCAATAGGAGAAGTCAAGCTTTTCTGCACAATTTGTCGTCGGTTTGTATTTGGGAGAAATGAAGCAAGCAAGTGCCAAGCAGTGTGATGGCACTAGATTTTTGGGTCAAAACAAATATGATGTTGGAGTCTCCACAACCATTAATGGCGCGCGTGAGTTTGTTTGCCAACAACGCATAGCTGGTCGTCACCGGCAAACAGGCATGCGAGGTAGCCTGTAGCCCTGTAGCCGTGGCCAGGGACGAACCGCACGTGATGGAGAATCAAAGGCCTTGCGCTAGGGAGTGGTATGGTGTGGCACCGGAGACGGTGGCGGCCGTATTTCGCAACCTGCTCCGCACATCCATTAGCGCGGCACTGAGCTCCGACGAGCGGCGAGCGGCGGCAGCCCGACCCTCCACATCCTCTGCACCTGACAGATAATAATCCTATCGGAGGTCTGGCCGTCTCCTCGATTTTTTGTTTCAGAAGCTGCTCCTTTGATTTGATTCAGAGAAGCAACTCCGAAGACATCAAAGTACTATTATACACTCCAAATTTAGCTATAAACCAGTTCCGGGTCCATATAGATTTTGGTTCCGGCCTACAACTTAAGTTCCTTCCATCTAGTTCTTTCTATTTTTAAACCATACGATCTAACTAAATGGAGGGCTCTCGTTATTTCCAAGCACTGTAAAATTTCTCTATTTTTTTTAACTTACCTTAGAACAGAACGTTGAGTGCCTTTTTTTTTTTACTTTCGCAAGGATTTTTGTTTGCTTGCTTTCTCTTGGCTTTTGTTTCGGATGAATCGTTACGGTCCAAAAATTTGAAAAAAACATGCATACAACAATAAACTCAAATATATATGCATGATCCTCATGACTATGCATTTGACCAATTCTCAGCATTGTGAAACATGCACAGCTGGTGACACGACAGTCGAAAGATAACGAGACTACCTACAGTAATGTAACCCGGCCAACAGGGTTTATATATATCTCTTGATGTCAGGCTCTAGCATTATACTAACAGTATTAGTAAACGACGACCTACATGCATGAAGTAACACAGCAGGGTTTATATATATATTCATGTTTGAAGATCAACACAGGCATCCCTTGAGATCACCCGAACGATTCTGTTCTGGCAGTGTGTGGTTGACATTGCAGAGGTGATCTCCAGAGAAACACACAGTGCCCCAAGCAAGCAGAACCGGATATTATGTATGCACTCTCATGATCCGGTTGGAAATAGGCTCAAGTCCTGGTTTTCCCAACCGGGAGTACGGAGCCAGAGTGTCCCATGAGAAATTGAACCCAACATCTTATTACATTATCTCGCGCATAGCTTAGCACCCCACCTACACAACACATCTGACATTGGATAGGATGCTGTCCTTTTGAACCAGCCCATCAGAGGACCTTTAGTCCCGATTAGTATTACCAACCGGAACTAAATATCCTTGTACCTTTAGTCCTAGTTCATAATATCACCCGGGACTAATATAGGCTCTTTAATCAGGTTGGTGTTATCAACCGGGACTAAAGATTCTTTGAAGCCCATAAAACTTGGAATCGATCCAAGTTCCTATTCTAACTGTGACTAATGTGCTAAACCGAAAGTCCATTTTCTACTAGTGCCTCTTCATCTGTAGTATAAAAACTTGGTATTAAACCTAAGCTTATTTTTTTTATAGTGGCAAGAAGAGAAAGGAATGAGATCTACACCAGATAGAGATGATGACAACCTCTTGGAGCTTGTTGGCAACCTTTGTAACTTCATATTGGACCAGAGTATACATGTTAGAGGCATTTACCACTACCCAACATCCTACTTATGTCACATCCAGCCCATTTGACCTGTAGTGGCCCATGTGTATTAATGAGATATTGTGGAGGATCTAGTCCCACCTTGGTTGTTTAGGGTGGGATAGACCAACATATAAGGCTTCTAGAGTCCATCCCACCATCCCCGGGTTAATCCTTTTAAGCGAAGCGAGGACGAAAGCTTAAGTGGGATGGTGGTGGGTGTGGTTCGCTCAGCGTGCAGAGTGAATCTGAGCCGTTTGGACTCTGGGGCGTTACAAATGGTATCAGGTCCGACCTTCGTAGCAGCGGGCGCGTGCGGGCCAGGTGTGCGGACATGGTAGGTTCATTGCGCGTGTAGGCTCTGCGGGGCACACAACATGACTGGGCACACTGGGCGCATGATCGTGTGTGCTAAGAGGGAACGTTCCTGGTCATCGTTTGCCCGGTTGTGGGTATGTTGGGCTCGACAAGGACGTCGAGTTCTTTGAGGGGGATGTATGTCACATCCAGCCCGTTTGGCCCGTAGTGGCTCATGTGTGTTAATGAGATATTGTGGAGGATTTAGTCCCATCTTGGTTGTTTAGGGTGGGATAGACCAACATATAAGGCTTCTAGAGTCCATCCCACCATCCCCGGGTTAATCCTTTTAAGCGAAGCGAGGACGAAAGCTTAAGTGGGATGGTGGTGGGTGTGGTTCGCTCAGCGTGCAGAGTGGATCTGAGCCGTTTGGACTCTGGGGCGTTACAACTTAGGAATGTATCCTCATCACCAACATCTTGGTGGGAATGAAAGGCTAGGCTTAGGACCTTGATTAAACTTCAGACAGTTTGACTAAGTCCAGTTCTAGAAGTTTTATTTGTGGACAGAGGGTGCAAAAGCTGTATTCACAGGATCACATTATTTTTGAAAGTCATCACCGACAAAAATAGGCTTGTGGCAGCGGTTCTTGCTAATTAGTTTCTCACCCTGTTCAAAATTATAAGTCATTCCCAAAATTAATCTTAAAGAATCAAAGCATCTCAATTTTGACAGATTATTTGTATGTTTTGTCCCGATATATATTGTGTTGCTGAACAAAGACGCCGAACAGAAAAGAATAGTACTAGCAACTTCCAAGCTCTAATACCATTTCACCCGACCTGAGAACAAAAGATAGTGTGGTCAAGGATTATGGTCAGAAGATCACGAGATCACCCATATAATAATGTAACCCAGGGTTTTATATATCTTTTGTGATCTCTGCAGGCTCTAGCATTATAATAACATCAAACTAGTAAACGACGACCTGCATGCATGAAAGTCTCAGCGGACATCACGTTTGAAGATCAACATACAGGCATCCCCTGATCACCCGTACGATTCTATTCCTCATGCAGTGGTTGACGTTGCAGAGGTGACCTCGGGTTTACGCAACGACTTTGACAAATTCAGTCGTGGACTTGAGTGATGCTCCTGTGTACCTGCAAATCTCGATATGAAAGACAGCTCACAAGCAGGTTAATTAATCAGTAAATGCAAGCTGCATATATAAGTAGCGAAACAATCCTTGAAGGCTTGAACCCTAAGCGTTCACTTGCAGTAGTTTGATAAGAGCGTGGACGAAAGTCGAGATTGTCTGATAGCGGTCAGATAACATTGTGAACAAAATTCTTACACAGCCGTGATAGCTATTGTTACATTAGCACAATAGCTATCACGGCTGTGTATACTAACGAAAAGAAACAAACTCAAAAGAGAAAATGATGTAAGGAAACATTAAACTGTCTCTTCCTTCGAATGTAAGGATCGATGCGCTACATTATTTGTTTTCACAAATGCCTTGTTAGTTGCTTAACTACACCATGACGATGACACCCAATCACTTGGGTGCATCGGTGTGTTGACGCTAATTAGGTCATACATGTAAAATATAAGGGAAGAATGAGATAGCCGTTCTCAGGCTCTCGGCTTCATGTTAGATAGGGTAGGGAACAGCCCCGCTACGTGGCATGTAGATGTCTGTTACAACAATATATAGGAACAACCTCAACTATCTATGTGTTGCACCGCTCCCTCATCCAACAACCTGAATGGCGGCTCCTACACACACGTGTGGATGCTCCACCATAACAAATCTATTTATCTAACACTCCCCCCTCAATCTCAGTCACTAACAAGGTTGAGATTGGATCAAAATTCTTTCATTCTTGAAACAGCAATCGGCTTGGTAAATCCATCTGCAAGTTGATCACCGCCTCACCGGTATATCCAATAGCTTCTTGGCAACCCTTTCACGAACAAAGTGAAAAATCTGTTTTGATGTGTTTAGTTCTAGCATGAAACACTAGTACAAATTTTTTTTACAAGACACTGCCGAAAGGTGATTGGAGGCGGTCACATATACCGCCCGCCTCCATTAATCGTTGTTCGGCACGCCTCCGTCTGTGGAAGACGGTCGTCGAAAACGCCCGCCTCCGTTAATGATTAACGGAGGCGGGCATATAAGGTTCGACCGCCTTCTAAAATATATTAACCGAGGCGGGATTTATAAGTGGTCCGCCTCCAAAAATACCCCCATTTTCGGAGGCGGACCACTTATAAGGCCCGTCTCGGTTAATAGTGGTGAGGCCCAAAAAAAAGCCCACTCCGTCCGCTAACCAACTCAGCTATATAAGCTGAACTTAGGGTTTCACCCTCCCCTCCCCACATCCCAGCCCGACTGCTCGGCCTCCCCCGACGGCGCTCTCCCCTCCCCGGCTTGGCCTCCCCTCCCGACGCGATGACGCTCTCCCCTCCCTGTCGGCTCGTCCTCCCCTCCACGGCGTGCTGGTGGATCCGGCGGCGGCGGTGCTCGTGGCCACATCCAGGCCCGGCGGAGCTCCCCCTAGCAGCGCATGAGTGGATCCGGCGGCGGCGCTCCCCCTCCCTCTCCCTCAACAATGGCGCTCCTCCCTCCCTCTCCCGGTGGCGCTCCACCAGATCCGGCCCCGGTGGCGCTCCACCTCCATCGCCATCACCGGATCCGTCCCCGACGCGGGTAGATCCGGCGGCACAGGTGGGGCAGGGCCTGCTCCCTAGACGGCGGCGGGGGCGCAAGGCGGATCACCAGATCTGTCCCCGACGCGGGCAGATCTGGCGGCACCGGTGGGGCGGGGCCTGCTCCCCCGACGGCGGCGGCGCAGGGCGGGGTGGGGATTGGGCTCACTGGTGGGCTTCAGAACGGGCTCGCCAGTGGGCTCATGTTTTTTTTGTTTTTTTGACCGATTTACCGAGGTGGGCATGGTGACCGCCTCCATTTTTCGGTCATTAACCGAGGCCTTTCATTGGAGGTGGTTGCCTTTGCCCGCCTCCAAAAATGAAAAATGCCCGCCTCCAAAAACGTTTAATGTAGTAGTGAAAAACGGGATTACCTGAGAGATATTTGGCACCAAGGTTATCACACCATAACCTTGCCACTAGTGAATGAGGAACTCGTAGTTCTCCCAGTAGCTTCTAAATCCACATCATCTCTGCAGTGGCATTGGCCAATGCCTTATACTCTGCTTCAGTGCTATAACGAGACATTGTGGGTTGTTTCTTTGGACCGAAAAACACAGCAAATCCTCTAGTGGATCTTCGATCATCTACACACCTTGCCCAATCAACATAAGAAAAAGCACTCACAAGACCTCCTGATTTTTAATCCCCACTATTGTGTACCTCTCACATACCGAAGTATGCGTTTCACCGCACTTAAGTGCGCATTACTAGGCGTGTGCAAAAATTGACACACCTTGTTGACGGAAAAAGAAATATCTGGCCTTGGCCTTGTGAGCGTGAGGTGTTGGAAAGCTCCAACTAAGCTCATATATTTGTTTGCGAAAACTAAGCTCCTGTATTTGGTTGCATCATCAGGCCCAAGAGCAACATACCTTCAGTCACACTGAGCTTTTCAGATGTGGACAAAGGTGTGTCAACTGGTTTACTCTTGTCCATCCCTTCTCGCTTCAAGATATCAACAACATACCGGCCCTGAGATAGTATCAGGCCATTTTCATAGCTCTTCACTTCTATCCCAAGGAAGTAGTGTAAATTCCCTAAGTCTTTGAGAGCAAACTCTTGTTCAAGATCTTTGTGCAAAGCAGTTGTAGCAGCCTGCGACGAACTTGCAACAATGATATCATCAACATATACTAAGACAACATGGTGTGACCCATTCTGTTGTAATAAAACAGGATGTATCACCCTTGGAGGGTGTGGATCCCAATTGCTGCAACTTGTTGCATAGTCGAGCATACCATGCACGTGGGGCTTGCTTAAGACCATAGATGGCCTTGTCAAGTTTGCATACATAATTAGGATACCTCCTATCGTTATAACCAGGTGGTTGATGCATATAAACTTCCTCCTCTAGTACACCATGTAAGAATGAATTTTGCACATCCAATTGTCGAAGAGACCAGCCATTGGACACTGCCATTAATAGAACGAGTCGAACAATATGTAGCAGCTTTGACTACAGGACTAAACATGTTCTCGTAGTCGAGACCATACCTTTGCTTGAACCCTTTGGCAACCAGTCGAGCCTTGTACCGATCGATGGAACCATCTTCCTTCCTTTTAATTTTGTACACCCATTTACATCGGATGATGTTTTTTGCCGTGAGGAGGTGGCACAAGATGCCATGTTTGATTCCTCAACATGGTTGTGTGTTCATGACTCATCACCGACACCCATTTTTCATCTTGAAGTGGTTCTAAGACTATGGAGGGTTCATCGGAATCTGCAGTACCAAGCATACACCAATGTATAGTACCATTGGAGTATGTTTTGGGTTTGGTTATACCATGCTGCAGACGTGTGGCCGGTCTCTGACTGATGATATGATCAGTAGTTGGTTCAGTAGATGACGTTGTAGTTGCTGCAGGGATCACAAGCACAATTGACACACCAGATCCAGTCAAAACCAGCTGATGGGACGAAGTACCAAACCCCCCCCCCCCCCCCCCCCCCCCCCCCCCCGCGATCCAACTGTGGTGACTGCCCGTTGCTCGCAGACGCTGGTTCATGTGAATTCAGCGCAACAGATCCAACCGACAACACTTTAGGTGGCAGCGTCGCCGATCCCGAAGAGAATCTTGCCACTGATATGTTCTCAAGCGCAAGCGGATCAGCTCCGGGTCTTGTGCACAGCTCCCCATCGCCTAGGCACATAAAATGACGCCCGGATAGCACTGTTTCTTCACGGGTTTGCGCCATTTTTCCACCATCTAACTGCAATCTTTCACCTGTTCATCCAAAGCAACATTAGTACTGGGAAAGGCATTAGACGGTGCAGGATTAATCAATGATTGATCATGCATAATTGCATCCCCAAAATTGTGTGTATGGTTTTTGAGGTATCAGGTAGAAGCGCTAGCTCCGCACAAAGACGGGCATGCACCAACGTTCGGACGAAGTGAAGCAAACGGAAAAACAGTTTCATCATCACACCCTTGGTGTTTAATTACTACAAATGGCATATCCTCATATGCATAAGTATGGCATACATGTGATTGCTCACATTGAAATGCATTCAATTAAAATAAATTTATTTGCTTGTGTTATTTATACCTTTGTATGCTTGATCACCATGTGATGTATATAACCAAAAATAATTACTTCATTGTGTTTCCCAATTGCTTGTATATGTTTGAATTGAAAACAAGAAAGCAAAATTTTCAAAAGTTTTTTGAAAAACCCTAATTTTGGGGGTTAAAATGTGACCTAAACATGGGTTTTAAAAACTAATAAGAATTGGGCCTTGATTGTATTGAATTTTTTTGTAGATACATTCAAAACAAGCAAAAGCTATGTTGAAAGATTTTCAACTTGTACTCAAGTTTCTAAAGTAATTGCAAAAGGGGTAAATGGATTTTAAGTCCAAATTCAAATTCAAAAATGGATTTCAAAAACTAAAAATAATTTGACAAAAAGTGTTTAAGAAAAGTTGTAGAGCTATTAAATCCAAGCAAAAGTTGATTTTTGATATTTTCATGTTTTATTCAAAAATCTGAAGTAATTTAAAAGGGGAAAAATCAATTTTAAACCCTAATTTGAATTAGAAAGTGGATTTTAAAATCTAGGCAGATTTTCAAATAAAACCTTTTATAAAAGTTGTAGAGTTTTTTAAATGGAGCAACTTTGCTTTTTGGAAATTTTTAAGTTCTATTGAAAAATTCAAAGTAATTTTGAAAATTCTATCAGGGGCAGTTCTGTAAAAACTAGAACAATTCCAGGGGGAGGAACCGCCGCCGCCGCCGCTTCCCGACGTCGCGCTGGCCGGCTGAGGCACTCCCGCACGCCAGTGAGGTCTCCAGCGCGACAAGCTCTCCACCACGCGTCGGTTGAGCCGTTCGCGAGCCCGTGCTACAAAGCAGAGCACCCCTATCCCTTCCTCCCGATCTTCCTCTGCTCCGCCGCCGCGCGCGTGCCTCCACTCCGACGAGCTTTGCTCGCTCACTCGCTCGGTTTCATATTCAAGCAGCAACTGAAACAAGTTCGAAACATCCTCGCGAGTCTCTAGCACCACTCCGTTGAAACCCTAAGTCTCTAAATCTCCCGGCACAGTGCCTTCTTCCCCAGTACCGGCAGTGCTCCGCCTCGATCCGTTTCAACGTGGTCAGAGCTTTAAAAGAGCTCTTGTGTTCGATTGATTTGTGTTCTTCGCTCCTTGAACGACTATGATCACGGTGCTCATCTTGAATTCTTGTTTGGCAGCCTCTCGCACCCAGAACCATGTCGAGCAGTGCTCCCGTGCCACCGCCATCGTCCTCAACGACGGCGAGCTCCTTCTGCAGCTGCTCCGCCTGTTAGCAATCCAATGGATTGGCTAACAGATAACTATAGAGAATGAGGAATCTGGGTACAGAGAGGAAGGGAGAGTTGAGAAAGATGAACAGTAAAATTAGGAACGAGTAATTGATTGATAATTTGGTTGATGGCATTCCTCCTGCTACCCAATGCTCTCTTGTAGATGTCGTAGTCCAGCAGGAATCGCTCGACTAGGCCAAGGCCCATAGCCCATACGAAGGCCCAACCAATTGTAGTCCTTGACATTCGCCCCTTCTTAACATTCGGCTTGCCCCCAAGCCGATGCATGGTGCCACTGGGATCCCAAGGAATTTGTAAGAGTTGCGTGCTGCTGTTGCTGCTGCTGCCAAGGAGTGTGGTCCTTGCATGACTGAATCGCTCAGCTCCATTTGCTGCACTTGGTTCTGATGGGAACCCATGGTCTTCATGTTGCTTGGGCAACCAAGTTCTGAGAAGATGTGAATCTTCCATTGTATCACCATCGACGTGTTGTGTTGCTGCCTAAAGTGCCTCACATAAACTGTCAATCTGAATATGTGCACATCAACATAGCAAGAACTGCAAGCTGTACAAACACTAGCCATATATTCAGATATTTCCAGATAAGTCTTAGTTGCTCCAGAAATCCAGCATTTAACCATTAGACCTGAATGCGATGGCTGAGAAGCTATATTGTCATGAACTATAATGTGCACACAAGAAACACCACTGTCACAACATCTTCCATGACTAACCATGTCCATAGTCAGCTTGCTAAGAGCAGATGCATTCAGTTCCTCGGGACCAAGCAAGGATATACCAAGATGAACAGTAATAACAACTAAGCTCCCTGGTGGCAAGTACTCCCAAGATTCTACAAGTTCCGGAAGAACACACCTGATTTGTTGCTGAATTGGCACATACCATGGGGGCTTCCAAAGTCGGCCAGATTGACACGTGACAGAGTACCTCTCAACCATGTTGTACGACAGCCATGGTAGCCGATGCAGCCTAGCATTACATCTCACCAAAGAAGGCTCTTCAGGTTTCTGCTGTAATGAGACAATTAGCTTCTGGAATGGCACCCAAACAACACCTAGACTACACTCAAGTGAGAGAAATTGACTATTATAGGACTCCAAACGTTGAGTTTCTCTATAATAGGACTCCTAACGATTGATTCTCTCTAATAGGACTCTAAACAATTACAATAAGTCATAATAACATTTTAGGCCATTTTAATTTCTTTTAACATCTAAATACACATCTAAGTACATGTATTCGGTTTTTGTCTGCTCCTCCAAAGTCACTCGCCGTCGAAATGGTCCAGAATTATTTTCAATTTTTTTCTTCTTTCCTCCCTTTCCATTCTTTCTTCTCGCAGGGCCTGGTGCAGTGCGCCACCACGACGGAGCGGAACCTCCTCGCGGACGCGTCGCGGATCGTGGAGCGCTGCGGCAAGGACAGCGGCTCCGGCTCTGGCTTCGGCCGGAAGAAGGCGGACGTCCAGCGCGCCGTGGCGGATGGGCTCCTCGCGCTCGGGTACGACGCGACAGTGTGCACGTCGCGGTGGGAGAAGACGCCCTCCCTCCCGTCCGGCAAGCACGAGTACATCGACGTGGTGTTGGAGTCCGGGTCCGGGTCCGTGTCCGGCGGCCGCCTCGTGGTGGAGCTGGGCGTACTGCGCGGCGCTGCAGGTGCTGCCGTGGCTGTTCGTGGGCATCCCGTAGTGGCTGGGCCAGATCGTGGCCGTCGTGGCGGAGGCGCGCGGCAGAGCCTGCGGAAGAGCGAGCTCTACTTCCTGCTGTGGCGCAAGCACGAGTACATGTGCGCAAAGTGGCTGTCCCCGCACGACTGCAGCGGCGGCGGCGACGCGGACAAGGCGCCCGCGCTCGCCACGCCGATATCCACCGCAACCTTCTCCGGCGAGTTCGAGCTGCGGTACGGTTCGACGAGAAGCCGAAGGCGGCCGACGACATTTTTTCTTTATCCGCGCCGCTCGACCTCGAGGAGCTCGTCAAGGACGCCGCGTTCGTCGGCTTCTCCAGGAGGAACAAATGCATGTATTAAAATGTGTATTTAGATGTTAAAAGAGATCAAAATAGCCTAAAATGTCATTAGAGCTTATTGTAATTGTTTGGAGTCCTATTAGAGAGAATCAAACATTAGGAGTCCTATTATAGAGAAACCCAACGTTTGGAGTCCTGTAATAACCAATTTCTCCTCAAGTGATGACCCAAGAATAAGCCATTGATCAGTACCAAAGCTCATAAAATCACTTTTAGGTTTGTTAGAGCCAGGGATGGTAATAGAGGTATAGCAGGACAGGCAGCATGTCAGTGCGGTGCAGCGTATCCTGGTGAGCCATGACTGATGGAACGTGTGCGATCACACCGGCAGTATAGGAGGTATGCGCCCTCTGCATGTGGCGCAATCCGTGCTCCCAGGTTTCATTGGCACTAGAGGTAGCAAGAGTAACTCCAATAGCAATTGCTCCACTTCAGGAAGACTCGGCGCCGATGGCACCTGTGTTTGCATTCCACCCTTTGGCATCTCAGCAGAAATAGGAACAGATGCTACTGACACAAGAACATAGGCAGACTGGCAGAGGTCCAGCATCGAACACCTGGTGGGCAAAGTGCTGGAAACCCTGTACTCTTCATTTGAGGTAGCTGACGCTGCGGTGGTGGGTGGCGTGAGGAATGGAGCAGGTCTAACCGTGGATGGCAAGGTGGCGTGGAGGCCGGAGGAGTTGTTGTCCATGAACTTGTGCTTGCGGGCCGAGAGCGACGTGGAGCACTGTGCTACTCACTACTACAGAAATGATTTGTAGCAACGACAGCCTAAATCCTTTAGAGGCGGCTCAATCAGAAACCGCTCCTATAGTCTGCGTGCACGGGACCCACGTTTACAACCGCACTTAGAAATAGATTTGTAGGGGCGGCTGGTAACAAGAGCTGCCCCTAAAAATAGGATGATTTGTAGGGGCGGCTGATCATCCAACCGCCCTTGCTTCTTTGTTTGTAGGGGCGGCTCAATATTGACCCGCCCCTGAAAAGGCTACAGATAAGAAGCCTCCAGCCTCCCCTTCTTCCTCCTCGGGCCAGATACTGTAGACCGAGAGAGAAAGGAAGGGAGGCCTTGGGCACCTCCCAAAATTGACTTTGCAAGGGGGAGAGGTTTTCAACTGATTTCCTTTGGTGGATAGGTTCTAGAAGGTAAGAAAATGATATTTCCCTAGTTATTTTGAAGTTTTAATGGTTGGTTAGTGAGTAATTAGTGTTTTGTTTTTCTCCCTCTTCTATGGTGGATTAGCCATGTATGAAGCAATTGGACCAAAGTTTTAAAGGTTTTAGACTAAATTATTTAGTGGAATCACATTATAAACTATATTTGGTGAATCTTTACTTGATTTTAGTGGACTATTAGTTGTTTTTATGGATGTTTCATGCACATCTAGATCTAGATCTTGAATTAGGGTTTGATATTTTTTTCTTTTATTAATATCATTTCTGCTATAAATAAATGGTTGGTTCTCAAAATGTGATTAAGTTTGCATGAAGGATATAGAATTGGTAAAATCTCAATTGTTTCTAATATTATCTTTTAAATTATCTATTGTAATTAAGATTATGAAAATTAAGTGGACAATTATTCTCTAAAATAGTTTTTCATTAGAGTGGTAGTTATATTCATTCAACTAAATATTTATTTAATTCCTCTCTATGTATATATAATTATTAATCATGTGATGTATTTGTTTGATTCTTATCTTAAAAGATGGAGTATAGAAACTCTTGGATGTATGGGTCGTTAAGGTGGAAGCTAGGTTTCCGTGAAGAGGTGGATAAATTTCTTGAAGCCGCACAGAAGCATGCAATGACATTGACAGAGAATAAAGATACAATTATTTGTCCGTGTAGTGATTGTAAGAACCATATAGCATGGAAAGATGTGACGCTCATCAGATCACATTTGATTATGAGAGGATTTGTTAAGGACTACACAGTGTGGATTTATCATGGTGAAACAGATGTTAACAATGTTGTTGATATAGAAGACGATGACGAAACCCTTCAGTTCATGTGCCAATTTTTAGCAGAGTTTGATGCACAAATGGATCCTCGGTCTGGCAAAGAACAAGGTGGTGATGCTTGTGCTTGGGATGGTAATGATGAAGGGTGTGCCAATAATGATGAAGGATGGCATGTTGGGGATGAAGATGATGGAGATTCTTTGGAGGAAATGCTTCGCGCCCTTGGACCAGAGATTTTACTAAAGAGCCTGAGAGGTCTAGAAAATTTAGAAAGGGTGAAAAATGCATCGAAGGAGAATTTGTATGGTGCTGAAAAGGGTTGTCCAACACATTGGACTGTGCTACGTTTTGTGCTTGAGTTACTCATCCTAAAGGCTAAGTATGGCTGGTCAGACTGTAGTTTCAATGAACTGTTGCGTCTCCTGTCATGGTTGTTGCCACAACCAAACTTAGTTCCCGCCAACACATACCAAGCGAAGAATGTTATAAATCCATTGACAATGGGTGTTGAAAAAAATCCATACATGCCCCAACCATTGTATCCTTTTCCGCGGTGATACATTCAAGGATCTAGATAAATGTCCGAGGTGTAATGCCAGTCGTTACAAGAACAATGACCTTTATAATGGGGAAGAAGCGTCCACAGGGAACAAGAGGAAGAAGGGTGGGAAAAAGGTAATACAAAATTCTCAACCCCCCGAGGACAGTCCATTAGGAAATGATGCAAAGCAAAGAAAAATTCCTGCCTTGGTAATGTGGTACCTACCAGTGGTTGACCGCTTGAGACGTATGTTCCTAAACCCTAAGGAAGCCGAACTCATGACATGGTGGGAGGATCAACGCAAAGTGGATGATAATGTGATTGCACATCCGGCTGATGGTACTCAGTGGCAATGCTTTGATAGCAAGTACACAGAATTTAGTGCTGACCCAAGGAATGTACGATTTGGCTTGAGCACAGATGGAATGAATCTGTTCAATGAGAGGTCCAGTGACCACAACACATGGACAGTGATATTGACTATGTATAATATCCCAACTTGGCTATGTCAGAAGAGAAAGTACCTTTTCCTCACTATTCTCATTTCTGGTCCGAAACAACCAGACATTGATATAGATGTATTCCTCGAACCTTTGATGCAAGAAATGGAGATGCTATGGAGGTATGGGAAGCCGATGTACGATGCATTCAGAAAGGAGGACTTCATATGTAGAGCGATGATCTTTGTTACTACCAATGACTACCCCGCATTGTTTGCTTTGTCTGGACAGATCAAAGGGAAAACTGGATGCTTAGTATGCTTGGATGACACTACATGGGTGTACCTAGATGCATCAAAGAAGGTTATTTACATAAGGTACCGACGCTTCCTAAAGACAACCCACAAATATCATAGCAAGATGTTTTTCAAATTTTACGACAACGCCCCAGAGAATGTACCCCCTCCACAAAGACGTCAAAATGGGCAACATGTGTTCGAAATGGTGAAAAACATACGTGTCGTACTTGGAAAGAAGAATGCAGATGGGACAAACAAAGATAGAAGCAATCCCCGGTGTACCTTTTAAGAAACAATCGATCTTCTTTCAATATCTTCCTTATTGGCTAGACTTGGAGGTTCCACATGCCATTGATGCTATGCATGTGCAGAAGAATGTATTTGAGTGTCTCATTTCGACCTTGATGGACACAAGCAAGACAAAGGATGGTCTGAAATCACGAAAATACATGGTGCAACTACAAGTGAAGAAAGAGCTTCACCCAATACCTGTTGGTAATGGAAAATACCCCAGAAGAAAGGAAGGACATGTGCACTTTCCTAAGGGGGTCAAAGTTTCGACTGGGTTTTCAGCGAATGTGAAGAGGCTAGTGTCGATGAAGGACCTGTCAATAACACGCTTCAAGGCTCATGATTGTCATGTGATGCTCACAGTGTTCCTACCTATTGCAATTAGGGCTATAAAGTTAGAGTTTTTGAAGATGTCCATCGCTCGCATGCGTTACTTCTTTTTGAAGATCTCACAGAAGATGATTGGAAAAAATGAGCTTCATGAGTTACATGATTTCATGGTGGAGACCCAAAACCATCTTGAGATGTGTTTACCTCCTGCTTTTTTTGATATAATGCCACATCTCATGATTCACATGGTTCGTCAAATAGAGGCATTGGGCCCTTGCTACTTGCATGAAATGTGGTCATATGAGCGGTTCATGTCAGTTCTTAACAGATACGTGCATAATCGAGCATATCCAGAGGGCTCCATGATAGAGGGTTATAATACCGAAGAAGTCGTTGAGTGTTGTCAAGAGTACCTAAAAGGACAAAGAGGGATTGGTAAACTCGATTCTCGTCACAAGGGTAGGTTGTCTGGGAAGGGCACCAAGGGGAGAAAAACGTTCATCGACCATGATTACAAAGAAGTGAGTCAAGCACATTATAGTGTCTTGCAGAGTACAAAACTTATGCAACTGTACATTGAAGAACACTTGAATGCCCATAGGGAAGAAAGTCATTTGATCATCCATTTGAGAGATTTGAGTGTCCTAGTGCATTGCATGAAGTGAGTTCATCTTAGTGGCACTTGGGAGTTGATACCGCTGCTAGTTTCTTATTACTTTTGGTGATTGCCATCACCTAGACGGTTTGGAGCAAGCAGTGTGGATTCGAGAAGCTTGGTGATTGTGCTTCGTCGACCACAAGTGGTGATTGTGAGGGGTTCTTGTGCCTTCCCCGTGGGAGATTGCAAAGGTAACTCTAGTGGATTGCGTGTGTCGTTGAGTGCCCTCTCTTGTGTTGGTTGTGCGGCACCTGGTGATGGGTTTGGCGTGTGATGCCAATTAGCACGTGAACCTCCAAGTGAGTGAGCCAACACAACGAGGATGTAGCTAGTTGGCAAACTAGTGAACCTCGGGTGAAAAATCAAGTGTCAACTTCTTGTTCATCATTGTGATTGATTGGATTGCTTGGAGTTCACTTGATTGGCTCATTACCTCGACACGGCGGTATAATCACTCTTCCCATCTTTGGATTTCCTTATTCATACTTGTCTTAGTATATTAGGTTGTGCCTAGAGGGTTACTAGACTTGAGTAGGAATTGAGTGCTTCTAGAACTATATTAGGATAGCATTTGTGGTTAGGAGGCTTCGCATCCCCTAGTTTGCTAGTGCTAGTCGAGCTTCGCCTTATTGTAGTCTAACTTGTTGTTGAGTTTGTTTTAAGTTTTTGATTTAGGCTATTCACCCCCCTCTAGCCTTGGGATAGGACCTTTCAAGTGGTATCAAAGCTAGTACAACCGTTGAATTGAGGCTTAACAACCTACGGTGTTATCATGGCTCAAATCAACAACATGAAGAAACCACCCAGATTTGATGGTTCCAACTATGGCTATTGGAAGGTCAAGATGACCGCACACATCAAGTAAATTAGCCGGAAGGTGTGGCTTGTGGTGGACAAGAAGTTTGAGGTTGCCAATGCGGAAGCTCCAACTCCACAACAGGAAGAGAAGCTTCAACACATTGATATTTCTCTTAGTGCCATCCATGAGGCTCTTGATGAAAAGGTCTTTGAGCAAATAAAGAGTCTAGAGAGTGCTCATGAGGCTTGGAAGAAGCTTGAGGAGTCATTTGAGGGTACACAAGCCATCAAGGGGCCCAAGGCATACATTCTCAAGGAAAAGTTTGCAAGCTTCAAGATGAAGGATGATGAAAATGTGCCGGAGATGTTCCATCGGCTTCAAGTGCTAGTCAATGATCTCACGTCTCTTGGTGAGAAAGTTGAGGACAAGGACTTCTCTCACAAGTTCTTGAGGTGTCTTCCATCCTAGTTTGACACACTTGTGACCTTGATTGTGAGGAGTGGGCTAGACACCATGACTCCAAACCAAGTCTTGGGGGATGTGATGACTCAAGATGCATATCGGGAGAACAAGGAAGAAGATGTCAAGATGGAAGAAAAGAAGTATGAGAATAAGAAGAGCATAGCTTTCAAAGCTACTTCATCACACAAGAGCAAAGGCAAGAGCAAGATTGAAGAATCTAGTGAAAGTGAAGACCAAAGTGCTAGTGATCTTGATGAAGAGGAAATGGCTCTCTTTGTGAGGAAATTTGGAAGATTCATGAAGAAGAAGGGCTATGGTGCAAAAAGGAATAAGACTTCTTTCAAGAATCATGATGAACCAAGGAAGTGCTTCAAGTGTGGAAGCTTTGATCATCTCATTGCTCATTGTCCTTACAATAGTGACAAGGATGATGATGATTACAAGAAGAGAGGCAAGAAAGAGAAGAAGCCCCTATTTGACAACAACAAGAAGAAGAAGGGATACTCTCATATTGTCACTTGGGATAGTGACTCTTCTTCATGCGATGATGATGATCAAGAGAAGAAGACCACTACCAAGAAGAAGGCTTTTGCAAGCATTGCAATGAGGGACAAGATCTCTCTATTTGACACTCCATCATCATGTTTCATGGCTAAGTCCACTAAGGTACTTTCTCATGATGAGAGTGAGAGTGAGAGCGATAGTGATAGTGAGGAGCCCTCAAAGGAGGAACTCATGGACATGCTTGAGCAAGCTAAGGACTACATTGACAAAAAGAGGAAGGAATGCAAAGAATTGCGCAAGACCAATGTGGCTCTTGAGCAAAACCTTGATGAGGCCGTAGCATCTCATGAGAGGCTAATGGAAGCCCATGAGAAGCTAGTGAAGTCTCACACTAAGCTTGAAAGAGCTCATTCCTCCCTCCTTGACCAAAGTAAGAAGGAGATTACTCAAACATGTGACATGGGAGTTACTTGTGATATTCTTGATGAATCTTTCTATACTCCTATCATTGTTGCTCCCACTAACCCCTCTTGTAGCACTACTACTTCTACTTCATCTACTAGTGATGGTTTCACTTGTGATACCTCACTAATGGTGGAAAATGAAACCCTCAAGAAGGAGGTTACAAAGCTCAATCACTCCTTAGCTAAGGCTTATGGAGGTGAGGACCGCGTGCTTATGTGCTTGGGTAGCCAAAGAGCATCTCTCTACAAAAAGGGATTGGGCTATATCCCCAAGAAAGGCAAGGCCGCCTTTGCTCCTCACAAAACTCATTTTGTGAAGAACACCGGTAGCTATTGCAAGAGTTGCAAGCAAGTTGGTCACAATGAGCATCAATGTGTGAACAAGAAGGCCAAGCAAGATGTATCCTCCATGAGAGTTGATTCATTCTATGTTCTTTCCAAGGGTACTAATGGTGTTCATGCCAAGTTTGTTGGTGCTCCATGGATGACTTCCAAGAAGTCCATTTGGGTACCAAAATCTTTGGTAACTAACCTTGGAGAACCTAAGCAAGTTTGGGTACCTAAAAAGAATTGATCTCTCTTGTAGATCAATTACAAAGCCGGAGGGAGGCATTGAGTGCTTGATAGTGGGTGCACTCAACATATGACCGGTGATGGAAGGATGTTCAACTCAATCAACCAAGATAGTGACCATGGATTTAATAGGATCACATTTGGTGACAATGGCAAAGGCAAGGTGAAAGGGCTTGGAAAGATTACTATCTCTAATGATCTAAGCATTAGCAATGTGCTTCTAGTGGAAAGGCTTGAGTTCAATCTATTGTCGCTTGCCCAATTGTGTGATCTCGGTTTCAAGTGCATCTTTGGAGTGGAGGATGTGGAAATCATTAGTGTAGATGGTTCAAACATGATCTTCAAGGGATTTCGGTATGAAAACCTCTACCTAGTGGATTTCAATGCTAGTGAGACCCAACTCTCAACATGTCTCATCTCAGGATCTAGCATGAGTTGGTTGTGGCATAGAAGGCTTGGTCATGTAGGCATGAAGCAATTGAACAAGCTAATCAAGCATGATCTAGTGAAGGACTTGAAAGATGTTACTTTTGAGAAGGACAAGCTATGTAGTGCATGTCAGGCCGGAAAGCAAGTTGGCAACACTCATCCAAAGAAGAGCATCATGAGTACAAGCAAAGCATTTGAGCTCTTGCACATGGATCTCTTTGGGCCAACAACATATGCAAGCATTGGTGGAAACAAGTATGTATTTGTGATAGTGGATGATTTCACAAGATACACATGGGTATTCTTCTTGAGTGACAAGAGTGACACATTTGATATCTTCAAGTCATTTGTCAAGAGGTTCCAAAATGAGTTTGAAACAACTATCAAGAGAGTTAGAAGTGATAATGGGAGTGAGTTCAAGAACACAAGAGTTGATGAACTTTGTGATAACTTTGGAATCAACCATCAATTCTCTCCAAAGTACACTCCTCAATCCAATGGGATAGTTGAAAGGAAGAATAGGACTTTGATTGACATGGCAAGATCAATGCTAAGTGAGTACAATGTTAGTCATTCTTTTTGGGCCGAAGCTATCAACACGGCTTGCTACTCTAGCAACCGTCTCTATTGTCATGGAATGCTTGAAAAGACTCCCTATGAGCTATTGAATGGAAGAAAGCCAAACATTGCCTACTTTAGGGTGTTTGGATGCAAATGCTATATCTTGAAGAAGGGAACTAGGTTGAGCAAGTTTGAGAAGAAATGTGATGATGGATTTCTACTTGGCTACTCAACAACTAGCAAGGTTTATAGAGCTTGGAACTTGGCTAGTGGGATTCTTGAGGAAGTTCATGATGTGGAATTTGATGAAACTCAAGGCTCTCCAGATGAACAAGAAAATTTGGATGATGTGAGAGGTGACAAGTTGGTCAATGCTATGAAAGATATGGATGTTGGTGACATTAGACCGAGACAAGTACAAGATGAAGATGAAGATCAAGTAACCATTCCATGTGAGCAAGCTAGTGGTTCTCCAACTCAAGATCAAGCAAGTGCAAATGAAGATCAAGTTCAAGCTAGTTCATCATCTCAACCAAATGACATCAACATGCAAGTGCTCCAACCTACCAACATTGCAAGAGACCATCCTTTGGATAAAGTGATTGGAGGCATTCAAAGTGGAGTTCAAATAAGATCAAGATTGGCTTCATTTTGTGAGCATTACTCTTTTGTCTCATCATTTGAACCAACCAAGATTGATGAAGCTTTGAAGGATGTGGATTGGATAAATGCTATGCATGAAGAGCTTAACAACTTCACAAGAAATCAAGTTTGAGAATTGGTAGAAAAACCAAAGAAGCATAATGTCATTGGAACCAAATGGGTTTTTAAGAAGAAGCAAGATCAAGATGGAATAGTGGTGAGGAACAAAGCAAGACTAGTAGCTCAAGGATACTCTCAAGTTGAGGGTCTTGACTTTGGGGAAACATATGCTCCGGTGGCAAGATTAGAGGCAATAAGGATTCTATTGGCCTATGCTTGTGCACACAATATCAAGCTATACCAAATGGATGTCAAGAGTGCATTCTTGAATGGGTATATCAATGAGGAGGTATATGTTGAGCAACCACCCGGTTTTGAAGATACTAAGAAGCTCGACCATGTATTCAAGCTCAAGAAGGCTCTTTATGGGTTGAAGCAAGCACCTAGAGCATGGTATGAGAGATTGAGAAGCTTTCTCCTCTCTAAAGGGTTCAAGATGGGTTTGGTTGATACTACCCTATTCACCAAGAAGATTGGAAATGACTTGTTCATCTTGAAAATCTATGTGGATGACATTATCTTTGGATCTTTAAATCAAGACTTTTGTGAAGAGTTTGGGGAGATGATGGCAAATGAATTTGAAATGTCAATGATTGGTGAGCTTAGTTACTTCCTTGGACTTCAAATCAAGCAAATGAAGAATGGTACATTTGTGAGTCAAGGAAAGTACATCAAAGATATGATGAAGAAGTTTGGGCTATAAGAAGCTAAAGGCATTAGTACTCCTATGGGGACTAATGGACATTTGGATATTGATACAAGTGGCATGATGGTGGATCAAACACTCTATCGGTCTATGATTGGAAGCTTACTCTATGTGACCGCTTCAAGGCCGGATGTCATGTTTAGTGTATGCATGTGTGCAAGGTTTCAAGCATCTCCAAGAGAGTCATTTGAAAGCCACAAAGAGAATATTAAGATATCTAAAGCATACACAAGAGGTTGGACTTTGGTTTCCAAAGGGTTCAAGGTTTGAATTGATTGGATATTAGGACTCCGATTATGCATGTTGCAAAGTGGATAGAAAGAGCACTAGTGGAACATGCCAAATGCTAGGAAGGTCACTAGTCTCATGGTCATCCAAGAAGCAAAATAGTGTGGCACTCTCTACCGCCGAAGCCGAATACATTAGTGCGGGGAGTTGTTGTGCACAACTATTATGGATGAAGGCCACTTTGGAGGACTATGGAATTCAATTCAAGAAAGTCCCATTGCTTTGTGACAATGAAAGCACGGTGAAGCTTACCAACAACCCTGTCCAACACTCAAGGACAAAGCACATAGATGTGAGACATCACTTCATAAGAGATCATCAACAAAATGGTGACATTTTCATTGACAATGTGGGCACCGATGATCAATTAGCCGACATATTCACCAAGCCACTTGATGAGAAGAGATTTTGCAAGTTAAGGAATGAGTTGAACATCTTGGATTTCTCCAACATGAGTTGATGCACCCCTCCTATGACATGCCTCTACTCCAACATAGCAAGGTACAATTATTTGACATATGCATCCATCCTTTGCTAGTCTTGTGTAGAGCATATAGACATCACTCATGATAGGCTCATTCATGAAAATCAAATGATTTATATGTGCATATGGCACCACTATTGTTTCTATGAGTTGATTGATCTAGTGGTGGCATATGACATGTTGATAAGCTTGCAACCTCACATGTTTTTTCTAGAATGCTTATTCTTGTACTTAACCAACATGGCCAAGATAACCATTGCAAGATGTGTGAAGAAGCTTGTCCATGGTTTAAACTGTGTTAAGTATCTAGGACAAGTAATCTAGGTTGAATATAAATTGATAATTCACCCCACTTCTTTCTAAATTGACTTGATAAACAAATCTCTCTAAGTATCCTCAAGTGATACATGTTACTACAAGTGATTTCCTTTGTGGTAATGTGTGACAAAGGGGGAGAAATTGTGATAAAATGAAAGGGGGAGTTATTTTTCAACAAGTGGTAAAAGGGGGAGAATCCAGAAATAGGGGGAGAAATAAGATTTTGAAAAATGAAAAATAAAAATTTGAGCACACAAGTAGGGGGAGCAAGCCTATTAACATTTTGTTGCATTTAATTGTGCATTCACTCATATGCTTGCTTGCATTGAAAGTTTTAAGTTTCCAAGTGGTTCTTGCTTGTGTGGTGCATGACTAGTTGTAATCTTGATTGATACTTTGATCGCTAGCATGCATAGGAAGTTAGTTAGATACCCTCTCTTGTTGTTTTGTATTTCAATTGGTATCGAGCTAACCATGTTGCTAAGGGATGAATGAAAGACGCACTTCGATTGGTATCACGCTTCAAAGGTCTATCTCTAATCCTTAGCATCATGTCATAGTTTGCTAGTGTTTACCCCTCCAAAAGTTCTATCTAAGCATGTGTGCAAAGCTTGATTCTTATTCATAGAAGTGCACACATGTAGGGGGAGTTAACACTATCAAACCAACTTAGAAATGATTGACCACCTTCCCTTCCTTCATGAATTCCAAGTGGTATCAATCATTTCGGGTTGAAATCAAAAATCACATTTCATATCATTTTATATGGGTTGTCATCAATTACCAAAAAGGGGGAGATTGAAAGATCTCTAGTGTTTTGGGTAATTGATGAAACCTAAGTACTAACCTAGCTCTAAGTGTGAGTAGGTTTAGTACACTAAGAAGAAGATGAAGAAGACAAGTGATGGAGCAAGGAGGAGGCTAAGGTGAAAGCAAGCCGAAAAGTTCCACACTTGGAGAAGAAGAGAGAAGGAGGAGACCCTAAGCTATTCAAGCCAAAGGTATAAGCTAGGGATTTTCCATTTGAGTGATCAAGACACCTAGTGGGTGTGATCACATTTAGGATAGGTAACCATACTATTAAGAGGGGAAAATAGTTAGTGGTTACAACTATCGAGTGCCATTAGGTTGATCATCATTGCATTGCATATAAAACCTAATGAGCAACCCTTGTAAAACTTGCTAGAATATGCCACACACATGCACAAGTCAGTGAAACACTTGGTGGTGGCACATGAGATCAAGGGAAGCAAAGAGAAGTAAAATCAACACAAGAAAGAGGCGTCGAACCAGTTGTGCTCGGAGCACCGGACTATAGGAGGTAGTCCGACGGTTGCTCCTAGCACAGGCTGGCAACTAAGAAAGCGTCAGACCAGTGGACACATGGTGCGTCAGACCATAGGCGAGTGGTCCGGTGGCTCGGTCACAGGTTCAACAGAAGATCAAGACAGGCGTCGGACCAGTCTGCATGGTCCGAAGGTCGAGTCCGATGGTGCGGTCCGGAGGTCGGGTGCTCCCTGCGTGATTTTGGCAAGACCCTGAGGAGGCTTCGGACTACTCGGCATGGTCCGGTGGACCCGTCCGACAGTGAGGTCTAGAGCATGGGTGCTTACTGTGTTCCAAGTCTGGACCAGGGCAAGGCGTCGGACCAGGCATCGGACCGGCCCTCCGGACCTATGGAGGTGGTCCGACGGTGGCAAATTCTGCGCTTCAACGGTCAAATTTCAAAGCGTCGGACCAGACGGCTTAGTCCGACGGTGCAGGCAAGTGGTCCGACGGTTGTGTTTTCAGCAGCTCCAAAGTGCATAATGGCTAGTTCCTTTGGGGGGCTATTTAACAGTGTGTGGCGATTCAAGGCATCTCTCTTGCTCATTCTGATATTGCATACACTTGAGAAGCTTGTGACACACACTCCCACTCATCTCTTAGTCATTTGATCATCCATTTGAGGGATTTGGGTGTCCTAGTGCATTGCATGAAGTGAGTTCATCTTAGTGGCACTTGGGAGTTGATACCGCTGCTAGTTTCTTGTTACTCTTGGTGATGCCATCACCTAGACGGTTTGGAGCAAGCGGTGTGGATTCGAGAAGCTTGGTGATTGTGCTTCGTCGACCACAAGTGGTGATTGTGAGGGGTTCTTGTGCCTTCACCGTGGGAGATCGCAAAGGTAACTCTTGTGGATTGTGCGTGTCGTTGAGTGCCCTCTCTTGTGTTGGTTGTGCGGCACCCGGTGATGGATTTGGCGTGTGATGCCAATTAGCACGTGAACTTCCAAGTGAGTGAGCCGACACAACGAGGACGTAGCTAGTTGGCAAACTAGTGAACCTCGGGTGAAAAATCAAGTGTCAACTTCTTGTTCATCATTGTGATTGATTGGATTGCTTGGAGTTCACTTGATTAGCTCATTACCTCGACACGACGGTATAATCACTCTTCCCATCTTCACATTTCCTTATTCATACTTGTCTTAGTATATTAGGTTGTGCCTAGAGGGTTACTAGACTTGAGTAGGAATTGAGTGCTTCTAGAACTATATTAGGATAGCATTTGTGGTTAGGAGGCTTCGCATCCCCTAGTTTGCTAGTGCTAATCGAGCTTCTCCTTATTGTAGTCTAACTTGTTGTTGAGTTTGTTTTAAGTTTTTGATTTAGGCTATTCACCCCCCTCTAGCCTTGGGATATGACCTTTCACCTTCAAGAGAAGTGACATGATGGCAAGGTTATGATATGAATGGGTACACGTACTATACCAAAACAATGGATAGTAAATGTGTGAACCTAAACAGCGGCGTCTGAGTAGAAGCCATGGACCGAATGGGTCGAAAGAACCCATTCTTTGGCATCATTGAAGATATGTGCGAACTTGACTATGGAATGGGCATACAGATAGCACTATTTCGATGCAGCTGGATCAAACAACACCAAGTGAACGAGATCGGGTTGACTATCGTGGACCTCGAAAATCTAGGCTACTAAGATGACCCTTGGGTTCTTGCTTCACGTGTCGCATAAGTTTTCTATTTACCTGACCTGCAAACTAGCCTCCCCACAAAGAAGAAGACAAAGCACGTGGTTATCTCTGGAAAGCAACAGATTATTGGAGTTGATGGCGTGGAGAATGTTGATGAGTACAATAACTACGATGAAATGCAGTTGTTCACTGACTTTCCTAAGAAGATCAATATTGTGGAAAAGAACTTGCCCAAAGACATATTGCCATGGGAACGAAAGGGTGTCAAGGAAAAGTTGTAACCGGTTAGTTGTTCAAGATGGAGTGTATGCATCTGTGTATCTTCAATTATGTATGTGTGTGAGGAAACTTATGTATTTGTTAAACTTATGTATGTGTTTGAAAGTCTACCCTCTTTTAAACTAATGTATTTGTTAAACTCGCTCTTCCATTTGTTAAATTTGTGAATAATGTTTACTACCACTTTGTTGGATGAAAAAACGATCAAAATAAAAGTTGTAGATCTTAAGTATTTAAACTACTTTGTTATTCTTCACTTCTTCATCTGACATGATTTAAGGATTCAAAATATTATTTAAAGTTGACAATTTATGAAATTCAAAATTGAATTCAACAAACTTTGTCAAATGAGAATATGCCAAACATAAAAGTTGTACTTCTTAAGTATTTAAACAACTTTGGCATTCTTCACTTTTTCAGCTGACATGATTTAAGGATTCAAAATATTATTTAAAGTTGCCAATGTTTGAAATTTAAAATTTGAATTCAACAAACTTTGTCAAATAAAAATATAGCAAACATAAAAGTTGTAGATCTTAAGTATTTAAACAACTTTGGTAGTCTACACTTTTTCAGCTGACATGATTTAAGTATTAAAAATATTATTTAAAGTTTCCAATGTTTGAAATTTAAAATTTGAATTCAACAAACTTTGTCAAATGAAAATATATCAAACATAAAAGTTGTAGATCTGAAGTATTTAAACAACTTTGGTATTCTTCACTCTTTCATTTGATCTTGATTTAAGCTTTGAAAATGGATTTTTTGAATTGGTTATTATTTAAATGCAAATATAAAAAATTATTTGTAGAGGCGGTTGAATGAAGAACCGCCCTTACAAATGTATTTGTAGGGGCGGTTTATGGTACCAGCCGCCCCTACAAATGCCCTCGGTATATATATCCAATGCGCGCGCAGGACTTACATTTGGCTAAGTCCTGGGCGCGACTCTCTTCTCTGACGTCGTTAGGCTGCCCGCCTTTGTCGCTGCCTCCCCTCTCCGCCACTGCCTCCCCTCTCCGCCGAACCCTAAACCCTAGCCTCTCTGCCTCTTACTCCCTATCCTCTCTCCGCGGCTTCGTCGTCTCTCCGCGACAATCCTCTCCCTGCTACCTCTCCATGTGAAACCGCTGCCGGCCGGGCCCTCGCGCTTCGTCGTCTCTCCATGAAGCCGCCACCTCGGGCCCGACGGTGGCGCTCCTTGGGCCGGAGCTCACTGAGCCACAACAACAACGACCCATCTCCTTGGCGGCTAGGGTTTGAGAGCGCATCTCTCTAACCTCGGCTGCTAGGGTTCGGGGTTGCTGATCTCCGCCGCCACATCTCCGTCCTCGTTGGCCTCATCTCCGACCTCGACCTCAACCGTCTCCCTTCCCCAGCGGCTAAGGCCGGGTATGCCAATCCATTCATCTCCGTCCTCCTTGAACCCTAGCTTACTGAATGCTTAACTGAAATGCTTACTGAAATGCTTACTGAATGCTTACTGAATGCTTAACTGAAATGCTTACTGAATGCTTAAGTGAAATGCTTACTGAAATGCTTACTGAATGCTTAACTGAAATCCTTACTGAAATGCTAAACTGAAATGCTTACTGAATGCTTAACTGAAATGCTTAACTAAAATGCTTAACTGAAATGGCTTTCTAAAATTCTTATTAAAATGCTTAACTGAAATGCTTATTGAAATGCTAACTGAAATGTTTACTGAAATGCTTACTGAATGCTTACTGAAATGTTAAACTAAAATGCTTGCTGAATGCTTGACTGAAATGCTTACTGAAATGCTAAACTGAAATGCTTACTGAATGCTTAACTGAAATGCTTAACTGAAATGCTTAACTAAAATGGCTTTCTAAAATGCTTATTGAAATGCTTAACTGAAATGCTTATTGAAATGCTAACTAAAATGTTTACTGAAATGCTTACTGAATGCTTACTGAAATGTTAAACTGAAATGCTTACTGAATGCTTAACTGAAATGCTAAATTGAAATGCTTACTGAATGCTTAACTGAAATGCTTAACTAAAATGCTTAACTGAAATGGCCTTCTGAAATGCTTATTGAAATGCTTAACTGAAATGCTTATTGAAATGCTAACTGAAATGTTTACTAAAATGCTTACTGAATGCTTACTGAAATGTTAAACTAAAATGCTTGCTGAATGCTTGACTGAAATGCTTACTGAAATGCTAAACTGAAATGCTTACTGAATGCTTAACTGAAATGCTTAACTGAAATGCTTAACTAAAATGGCTTTCTAAAATGCTTATTGAAATGCTTAACTGAAATGCTTATTGAAATGCTAACTAAAATGTTTACTGAAATGCTTACTGAATGCTTACTGAAATGTTAAACTGAAATGCTTACTGAATGCTTAACTGAAATGCTAAATTGAAATGCTTACTGAATGCTTAACTGAAATGCTTAACTAAAATGCTTAACTGAAATGGCCTTCTGAAATGCTTATTGAAATGCTTAACTGAAATGCTTATTGAAATGCTAACTGAAATGTTTACTAAAATGCTTACTAAATGCTTAACTGAAATGCTTAACTGAAATGCTTATTGAAATGCTTAACTGAAATGCTTATTGAAATGCTAACTGAAATGCTTTCTGAAATGCTTAACTGAAATGCTTACTGAAATGCTTACTGAATGCTTAACTGAAATGCTTAACTGAAATGCTTACTGAAATGCTAAATTGAAATGCTTACTGAATGCTTAACTGAAATGCTTAACTGAAATGCTTAACTGAAATGGCCTTCTGAAATGCTTATTGAAATGCTTAACTGAAATGCTTATTGAAATGCTAACTGAAATGTTTACTGAAATGCTTACTAAATGCTTAACTGAAATTCTTAACTGAAATGCTTATTGAAATGCTTAACTGAAATGCTTATTGAAATGCTAACTGAAATGCTTTCTGAAATGCTTAACTGAAATGCTTACTGAAATGCTTACTGAATGCTTAACTGAAATGCTTAACTGAAATGCTTACTGAAATACCTAACTAAAATGCTTACTAAAATGCTTACTAAAATGCTTAACTGAAATGCTAAACTCAAATGCTAAACTGAAATGCTTACTGAATGCTTAACTGAAATGCTTACTGAAATGCTAAACTGAAATACTAAACTGAAATGCTTTCTGAAATGCTTAACTGAAATGCTTACTGAATGCTCCTACTACTACTACTACTACTACTACTACTACTACTACTACTACTACTACTACTACTACTACTACTACTACTACTACTACACTACTACTACTAATACTACTATGGTGTTGTCCAACAACTACTATGTTGAGAGCACCTTCTACTATTGCTACTACTACTATGTTGGTGCTGCTACTACTTGTATTACTATGTTGCTGCTGCCTCCACTCTTTTACTCTCTTTTGCCTGTGATGAAATTGTCCAACTCATATATTTATCTGGAATATGATGGTCTGATGATCAAGAACTTGTGAGGAACTTGGCATACTTACTAGCCGCCCCTACACTACCTTCTCTTTTATGATGTCTTGATGCTCCAAGTTCTTGATCAAATGATGATTGACTTGTTTCTAAGGCCTGTACTTCGGCTACATATGTCAGTAACCATTTCAGTAAGCATTTTAGTTAGCATCATCTGCTACTACTACTACTTGTCTCCTCTGGTCTCCTCTCTTCTACTACTTGTACTGCCACTCCTCTCCTCTCTTACTACTACTGCTGCTGCTGCCTCCACCCTTCTACTCTCTTTTGCCTATTTTTTTTTCTTATTTTGCCTCTCCTATCCTCTCTTTTGCCTATGATGAAATTGTCCATCTCTTATATTATCTAGAGTATGATGGTCTGATGATCAAGAACTTGTGAGGAACTTGGGATACTTACTAGCCGCCCCTACACCACCTTCTCTTTTATGATGTCTTGATGCTCCAAATTCTTGATCAAATGATGATTGACTTGTTTCTGAGGCCTGTACTTCTACTACTTATGTCAGTAAGCATTTCAGTAAGCATTTCAGTTAGCATCATCTGCTACTACTACTACTTGTCTCCTCTGCTCTCCTCTCTTCTACTACTTGTACTGCCACTCCTCTCCTCTCTTACTACTGCTGCTGCTGCCTCCACTCTTCTACTCTCTTTTGCCTATTTTATTGCTTATTTTGCCTCTCCTCTCCTCTCTTTTGCCTATGATGAAATTGTCCAACTCATATATTATCTTGAATATGATGATCTGATGATCAAGAACTTTTGAGAAACTTGGCATACTTACTAGCCGCCCCTACACCACCTTCTCTTTTATTATGTCTGATGCTCTAAGTTCATGATAGAATGATGATTGACTTGTTTCTGAGGCCTGTACTTCTGCCCTTCTTTATTTTGATGGTGTTATTTCTCCTTATCCACTATTTAACTTGGTAAAACTTCTCGTATATCTAAAGAACCCTTTATTTTTTGCATCTAGTAGAACAAAACACAAAATGACACTCACAAGAGATAGTGAATTCTGAAGCCCTAAGCACGGACCAACCCTTGAAGAGGCAGAACCAGAGGAACTCACTGAGGATCAGTTCAATGAGGAGATATAGAAGGGTGTATAGCTGCTTACTCAGGAGCAGTCTGACAAAGAAGGCGAGGGAGGCGACAAAGAAGATGACAATGACGATGAGGATGAAGAGGATGAAGAAGATGAAGAAGAGGGATATGTAAGTCCGGAGGATCCTCACCCGCAAGAACCAAGACAGAGGCCAACCATGGACAACCTTGATAAGGATTATGACCCGAATGAGGTAGGGATAAAGCCTTACACTCAGCCCTGCCATATAGGATCATCCTGAACCTCCTCCTAAAGGACGACGTCGACGTCCGCGTCATCTTGTCCAACAAGACAAAACACAAGAAGGGAGAGCGGATGGAGTACAAACAGAGGTGGACTTTGACGCCTCTGCTCCACAACCCCAAACAACGACCACAGATTCACTTACCAATCAGAAGAAGAAACGAGGCGAAAGAAAAGCGAACCAATATCCAAAGCATGCAACATATTTAATATCAGAAGTGGGGCCTTTAGGGGACATCATTGCACCGAAGCATCTCAGAGGACGATTCCATAATGCAATCGAGGACCTAGTAAGAGATGAGTTGAACCTTGCAATCCCTAATTGGAAAGCAGTTCCAGAGGCAAAAAAGACAGAGCTATGGGAGAAGAAGTTAATGGTCAATTTCAGATTTCCTGCGGGAACCCATGATGTTGTAAAACGTCAAGCTCTTAAGATAATGGGGGAGTCATTCCGACGTTGGAGGTCTGAGCTCAACACGAAATATATCCAAAAGGGATTAACCCCCTTCAACGAGTATGGCAACATAAGTCGTACTCAATGGGAGGAACTTGTGGCTCAGAAGACTTCACCTGAATCATTGGCTCTCAGCGCCCGTAAAACTGAGCTAGCAAAGAAGAACCAACACCACCATCGTCTAGGTCCCGGTGGCTACTTTGGCAAGGAAGAGCAGTTCAGAAAGATAGAGGAAGTCGTTACCACAAGCGGGGATAATAGCTTGATGACGCTCTCCAAATGATCAAGGACTGGATCCTTGGGAGGACTATCGAAGTATATGACATGGCACTCAAGTTTAACAACCCAGAGACTAAACAAGTAGTATAAAAGATACTAAAATATGGTGAAGAGAAGGAAAAGGGCTCATTCAAGCCTTCTAGAGAAAGGGACGAGCTTAGCCTTGCCTTAGGAAACCCTGAGCACACAGGTCGCACTAGGGGCTTAGGGAAAAGGACAATATGGAAACAAGGATTCGAAGAGGACAAACACATATACAAGAAACATGGCAGAGACCGAGAGTCTAATCTTGAGTTCCAAGTAAAGGCTCTAGTTGCGAAGGCACTAGAGGAGCAAGGATTATCTACAGAGCCACATACAATAGTGCAAGCGGCACTTGGACAATTGGCTTTAGTTGGCAGCCCTCCAAAAGTTCCCAGCAGTCAAGGATCCACTACAGCCACAACACCTATTGATCGCGTACGTGCGCTAATTAGTTGCACTTTGGTGGTTCTCATCGGAAGGAATAATACCATGATGGAGGTAGCAACGGGTGTGGCACATCCTCCTAGTGGCTTCCATCATAATAATAGTATTGAGGTGCATTCTGTGAAGCCGAATGAAGGACCGATAACGGCGACCAGAGGGGGGGGGGTTGAATGGGACCCTCAAATTTCTTTCGAAAGATTTGGCCACTGTCCCAAAATCACCTCCAAAAGCCAAACCCACTCACCGTGATGTCCACGACCCAAGAAGAGGGTGGATGTTCCCTAGGAACACAGCGGGACACCACGAAAGCGCCAAGTTCACAAACCGAGTCGAAGGAAGGAAAATGAGACACTCAACTTCTATATGGGAGAAGCAAGTACTCGAATCTAAAACACCCAAGTCAACTAGTGACAAGAGCACCTAGATAAGTTCCTTAACATGGTAGAAACATACGCAACAGACGGAACGCATTTCGGAGCCCAAACGCTCAAGATAGCAAATTTGGCGAACTGCTCCAGCCAATACCGGACACGTCTGGTATGAATACCGGACACGTCCGGTTTGGTTTTCAGCACAGACAGGCCTCAAGAGAAAAATCGAAAACCCTATAAAATGGTGTCCAAAAATTCTTAAATTTGAACCCTAGGTTCTAGACACCAAGGAGCAGGTCTCCACAAATGTTCAGCTCAAAACTCCAAAGGAAAAATACCCAAACCTGCGAAACCCACCACCAGTAGCTTTGGACTCAACTACCGAACCCTGAGTTTTGAGGCCCAAACTCGGAAACCGTCCACCGATGGTTTTGAGGCCCAAACCACCAAACCGCTCCACTCGAGCCACCTTGTCCTCGCCCGGTCAGACTCCGAGTCCCATGAGCCTCCGCTCTACCCGCTCGTCCGCCGTCTTGACTTGGTCAACTCGGTCTACCTCCATGACTTCTCGCACTCGCCGGTGCCAAGCACTAGCCACCACAGCTAGTCCGCCGGTGCCCATGGTCCATCAGTCCGAGCCCCGCTTCCGTCCTTCACCGCTCTTAGTCCGAGCCTCTACTCGACCTTCTCCACGCCATTGACCACTGTCACTAGGCATAGCACCTGCACACCACAAGACGATAGACAGGCACACACATGTTTTCGCAAGGATTAGTATAAACCACTCAAAACTGAAATACTCAAATGTTGAGCAATCACTCATCATAAAACTGAACAAACATGGGCACATATCAACCATGTGTTTGCAATCTCCCCCTTGATGAGTGCATTGTCAACACAAGTGCATTTCAGATTTGAGCCACAAGGTAAAGCTCTCCAAATGATGAAAATCTAAGAAAGCCAAAACGGGGTCACTTGAGAGAAGCAAATCACATCCAAAACTTGCTTCCCAAAGACATGGGCAACGGCTCAACGCAACCAAGAAAAACAAAGCTAGCCCTCAAGAAGAGGCAGAAAACGGGCTCAACACCGCTAGCAAGCCAAAGATACCAATCAAAAGCTAGCAAAGCTCAACATACCAATCGAAACACCGATTAAAGCTCAAAGAACCCAATCAAGCCAAATAAGGCTCAAAAGACCAATCGAAACCTGTCGGAAATATCAAAGCAAGCTAGACCCTCCAGAAGAGGCAGAGGCTCAACACATCTAGCAAGAACTCCCCCTGGGCAAAAGCATACTCAAAATACCAAGGAGGATGGAAGGAGCCAAAAATGCAAGATTTTCACAGAAGCACATTTTCTCCCCCTTGACTAATGAAGGTATGGAATGCATGATTTATCCCCCTTGGATGTAGATGGCTGAAAAATAGAGTGAAATGCACATCTCTCCCCCTTGTTGACACATGTAGCTCATCAAAGCCCAAAACTCAAGATTTTGGCCACAAATGCCATGAAATGCAAAATGAGTGCAAAAGCTTCATACATAGAGCTAAGACAATGAAAGGATTCTCTAAGTGATGTGATCCTGTGAGAATAGGAAAAGCTCTACGTGCCCAACAAAGACTCAAGTTGAGCCCAAGATCACTTTAGAAGCTATTTTAGTGAGCATATCATGTGAGAGCAGAGAAAGGGTATCACCTCCTAGAGACAACTAAACATGGCAAACAAGATACGATCTATCTCAAAGCAATCTCATGTATAGCAAGTAGAACTATCCCTAGCAAAGTTCATACAACAAACCAATGACCCAACCGAATGAATTTTTCAATTTTCAGAGTTTTGCAGCCAAATTTTAGTTTTAGGCACATTTCAAGTTGTATGCGAGTGGTTGTAAGCAAGGTGATGCCACTTACCAACCGGGCGAAGTCAAAGGACTTGACACAACCGGTTTCGGTCATACACGACACCGCTCAAGTTCCACCCATATGGGAAGTAGTCTCGAACACACGGTGAAGTGCTCACAATGCAGACCCAACTCGATCTTTCCAATTCACAATTCAGAGAGCAATTTCATTTTAGATCAATTTTAATCATGGTGCTCAAAGGTAGTGAATGAAGCAATGAAGAGCCATAGTTACAAGCTATATACAAGGCAGCCAAGAAGGATCTTCAAAAGCCTACACATGCTAGTGCCATTTCAGAGGTGACATGGGGAATTAAATTCAGTTTTAAGGCTTTTCTAACTTAGCTCTATTGCATATCTAGAGATCAAAGAGAGTCTAAGTTAGGCAACACCATAGACACATAAAGCACCTCAAACAGAGCATAGATTCATTATATCAGCTATAAGTATGAAGCTTAAAATGAACTGTGTCACAAATGCAAATGAGATGCAAAATGCACTGACACCAATTAACAACTAAAAGGACACCAAAAGAAAGAAAGAAAAGACAAATAAGAACCAAAAAGAACTATGATACACAAAGCTTTCCTCCTCTAAAAAGGAAAGCAAACACCCAACTCTCCCCGAAGGCGAGAAAACGCAGCTTGATCCAAAGGTTTTGTGAGAATATCCGCAAGCTGGTTGTGGGTCTCGACATGCCGGAGGTCAATGTCGCTCTTCTCATAGTGATCTCTCAATAAGTGAAAGCGAATATCAATGTGCTTGGTCTTAGAGTGAAGCACGGGATTTTTGGCCACACTAATTGCACTCGTGCTATCACAAAGCAGAGGCACCTTAGTAAGCACAAGACCAAAATCCTTCAAAGTGGCAATCATCCAAATCAACTGCGAACAACAGCTAGCTGCGGCAACATACTCAGCTTCGCACGTTGACTGTGCCACGCTAGACTGTTTACGAGAAGACCAAGACACAAGTGAAGACCCGAGAAACTGGCAAGTCCCAGAAGTGGACTTCCGATCAAGACGGCAACCGACAAAGTCGACATCAGAATAACCACAAAGCACAAGAGAGGAGGAGGCAGAAAACCAAAGTCCAAACTCGGGAGTGAAGCGCAAGTACCTCATGATGCATTTCACCGCCTGCTTATGCGAAGTCTGTGGAGATGCATGAAAGCGCGCACACAAGCAGACGGCAAACTGTATGTCCGGCCGAGTCGCTGTCAAGTATAGAAGCAACCCGATCATGCTTCGGTACTCCGTCTGATCCACTGCCTCTCCTTCCTCGTCCACATCCAAGGCAGTCGTAGTCGACATGGGCGTCGAAAGAGGCTTTGCTTCACCCATGTCAAACTTCTTCAAGATATCCTTCGTGTACTTGCCTTGGTGCACAAACGTCCCTTCCCGGGTTTGCTTGATTTGCAACCCAAGAAAGAAGGTCAACTCTCCCATCATACTCATCTCAAATTCCCTGCTCATAAGATCTACAAACTTGGCAACAAGAGCATGAGAAGAACCACCAAAGATGATATCATCCACGTAAATCTGGACTAGGAGAGTGTCTTTGCCTTGCTTGAGGAGAAAAAGTGTTTTATCGACCGATCCCATTTTAAAACCCTTAGCAAGAAAAAACGTTTTCAACCTATCATACCATGCTCTAGGGCTTGTTTCAAACCATACAAAGCTTTGTGAAGTTTAAAAACATGGTTTGGAAACTTGGGATTTTCGAAACCAAGAGGTTGTCTAACATACACTTCCTCCTCTATGTAGCCGTTTAAGAAAGCACTTTTAACGTCCATTTAAAAAAGTTTAAAACCCTTAGAAGCCGCAAAAGCTAGAAGGATTCTAATTGCCTCTAAACGAACTACGGGAGCAAAGGTTTCCTCATAATCTATTCCCTCCTTTTGACAGAAGCCTTGAGCTACCAACCTAGCCTTGTTGCGCACTACCACCCCATCTTCACTTTGTTTATTTTTGAAAACCCATTTGGTACCTATGGGGTGGCAACTAGGTGGTGGAGGCACTAAGACCCAAATGCGGTTTCGCTCAAAGTTTTCTAACTCCTCATGCATGGCATTAACCCAATCCGGATCCATCAAAGCATGTCCAACATCTCGGGCTCAAAAGAAGCGACAAAAGCCAAATGAGCGAAGTGAGAGATAGGACCTGGACCATGTGACTCGACGGTCAATGTCGTCGATGATGTTCTCCGGCGGGTGCTGCTGCTGGATGTAGCGGGAAGCCTGCCTGGACGAAGTGGCCTCCCCCTCGATAGCAGCTGGAGCTCCCTCAGGTGCAACGGGCACCGACTGAGGAAGCTGCTCGAACGGCCCCCAAGTAGAGGAAGTAGGGTGTCGCAGGGTCGACTAGGCCAGCCGGTGGAGTTGGCTCGGGATCACCCCAATCGGCGTCGTCCTGCTCCTCCTCCACGAAAATGCTAGTGTTCACCTCATCATCACTTGTAAGCTCAAAAGCAGTGGAAACACAGGGCATAGTCTCATCGAAAGTGATCTCACAAGTCTCCATCACTCGATTAGTCTCAAGGTTAA